>JASAUF010000490.1:0-95358 GCA_030180095.1 Magnolia changhungtana
CATGTTTATATAAATCACACCTACAAAGCCACATTGCGAAAATCACCATATCTTGCCAACTCGTGAATGCTACCAATGTTGGGCCGTATGAACCATGACCCAATCAAAGATGGCATCCAGGGCCTTTACTAGATGACAACAACGATCATATGAATGATAACTCATGATCTATATTTCATTTACCTTCATGGATCGAAACTCAACTATTAATGACTCTATCCGCCCCGTTAGTGAAGCAATGTCATCTTTAAGATGACTTCCATTCCATCTTCTTCAAGCCGTTTTGATACGGTCCATCTCATCATCAACAAGCTATTGTTGTTGTTATGCTTGTTGCCCTATATTAAAATCATTATATTAGACCTGCATATCTGTTCATAGACCTTCTAACAATAATAATAAAGATCAGGTAATTTCATGTACGATTTTTGTATTAATATCGCTCATCAACATGCCACTTTTTCTCGCTAGCAAAGAAGCATTATCCGCCTTGAGGTTATTTACTTTTTCACAGCCTCCTTCTCCATTCTCCTTTTTCACTTCAGCAGTAAGGAACTCAATCCGCTTTATTACATTTCTTTTCGTGACTCGATTTTATTACTTCCTCTTCAATACGTGAGTAATATCGGCTCAGAAGGAGGCTCTAACCTAGCCACAATTTCTACTCTCATTTTCAAGAGGGAAGTCAGAAGATCAAAGCATCCACTTTATTTCTAACTTCATCCGCTCTCCATCGCTGCCGTTGTCACCGTCATGGTATATTAACGAGGCCTTGTTTCACACCTTTAGAATTCAAAGTTATACTCTCACAACCTCGGATAACCGCTTCTTCTAATGATTCGGTGAAGCTTTGAAGCTTATCGTCACCGTAGCATTTTGGCAAAATTGATTATTTATTAACTATTAACACACCGTAAGATAATTAAATTACAATTTAATATTTAAACAACTCTCACCGGTACAATTTTGAAGATGGATGGGATAACGGGAGTCATTCTGCCCGGCTTCTTCAGATTCCAATTTAGTATTTGAGGAATCAATGTATGTCAAGCTTCCTATCTCGCCCACCCAATCGCCTTCCTCGTGAGTTTTGGGAATCGTCAATATGCCAGCACTCGCTTAGGATCAATTATAATGATCCATTACATATTGATTGGACGTGGTATGTAATACACATTCAACCTTAAGAGTATGAAACCAGGACAAGAATAACGCATTACTGCAGGCTTAACGCACATCCACATATGTTGTATGACTTGGGGTACGACAAACCACCAATAATGGACACGTTGACGCCGTTAATCCCTTTCTTTCAGATAATCACACCCTACACACCTACCTAGGGTAGTTATTAAAATAATCCAAATCATCGACTATGTCGATATACTTATCAACACGCTTATTATTCCCCGAGATCCAACTATTAGACTTTCAACGCAAATTAATAGAGCTACCACCGCGGTCCATGTCAAGGTCCGAATCGGACAAGTGACAAATAGGCTTGTTTAGGTCTTGTTTACTAACACTACCTGTTCTCGTGCAGGTCTCCCTAATAGATCTTCCTCCCTTCTCTTCCGCATCTTCCTCCCTAACTAGTCTAAATTTCATCCCATAATTAAAGCAAAGTGAGTCCAGCTCGTGAATTTTATCCCGTGCCTTCGAACATCAAATTTCAGATCATCAAATCACCAACATGCCTTTGCATTAGGCAATGCAAGATTTGTGAGTGTGCCCTAAATCCAGTCTTCGAAAAGCGAAGAAGAAATCTGAAACAACTGTCTCTAAATATATTCTGGCTTCCATCGATGCTTCTCGTGTCTACAATCATATACTCCTAAAACCGATGGAGCACTTGGTAGAGACCCGTGTTTTCACGTGAAGTCTAAGCAGAAGTGGTCATCACCGGCTTTCCTCGACCGTATCACCAATATGGTCATCGGATCGCTGATCAAACAATAATGCCGTGATGCGTGACAAACGATCGCGGATCGAACTACATTCTTGATCACGATGTCTTCAACCAGAGGGTCGTTGTTATCAGGTCTTCATTACGGATTGGGATTACCATGCAAAGACCTGGATCGTTGTTGTCTTCACTGGGTCGAGGTCCACAGGTCAATACGTACTCCACCCAAAATGTGATCAACGATCCAATCACCGCACAACCACGATCCAATGGGCAAACTAACCAACCACTCCACAAATCCATCGGTCAACACGATCCATTGAGAAATTAACCACGATCACAGGTCACCAGGGTCGTGAATGTCATAAACAATTCGTCGTCGGTTCACATCCACTTCTCGAGCGTATAAATCCGTCCATGTCAATCACGACCTTTACCGGATGGTTCATATATAGTCGACCAACATAACATGTCATACACGCACCCATCTGGCACATCAACCGTGATCACAAACACGATTGCGATTGTCATGCTATATGGGTCCTGTCAGTCGTGTACAATAAATCGCACACGGTCATGTTTGTCGGGTTTATGCGGTTCAGATGGTCGCCATCTATGTGGCATAACCACCACTCATACAGCATGTCTACCATAACTCACTTCCCCGTCCCAAATAAAATGAGAGCAACGATCCACTGTGCTTGTGAACAACGATCCATGATGCGGTTCACGCCTACGACACACACAGCATGTGAGCCACGATACACTGGGCACAGCAACCACGATGAAAACCGTAATCGTGATTGTCATGCCATATAGATCATTGTTGTAGTATACAGTGACTTACAACGAACCGTTCGTTGTTAATGTACAGGATGGCATACCCACTACCCATATAGCACGACTACCATGACTCACGTAAAATTTCAGACCCAAATAACGTGTGAGTAACCCATCCACCCGTGAATTTTCAACCATGATCCATGATAGACATTCAACTACGATCACAACCACCATCAAATTGCTTTTTCATGCTATACAAATTGTCTCACTGCGTCGACTACCGGGTAGTGGCTGGATGACAAATGCTTAAATCAATTAACATGTGAACAACTACATATTGTTCTCATGGAACCATTACCTTGCTTTGTCATTGATAGGAAATGAGTTGTACCCTACTTGTATATATGTAGTCGCCGAGTGGCGATAGAGGGCCCAGAGAGAAGATTCGGAACCAAGAAAAAAAATAATTATCAGGGATATGAAGTGAATGGGTCCAAATGAAGAAGATTCGGGAACCAAGAAAAAAATAGCAGGGATATGAAGTGAATGGGTCCTTGAGAGAAGAAACTCTAAATATATTATTTTATTTTATTTCCCTATATATAATTATAAATGAAATATTATATATATATATATAATCGGTGTTCTGACTTATGCGTGGGGAGAAGCGAATAGATGCTTTACACTCGATACATCCCAATATGAGTCGCTAAGTTAAGTCACATGAATCGCCTTACTCTCATCCGCACCGACCAATCTATTTGCATTGAGAAGATACTGTGGAATTACCCAACGGATGATAGGAATATGTAAATCCAATGGACCACAAAGAAGAAACGCTACCGGTTCCGTCAAAGTTACAAATTGTCATCTTCATACGTTAGTGGGCCACTGGCGATGGCTCGACACGTGTCGCATTAAACTTATCTAAGGAATCTATCACCATGAACTATTCCAATCGACAGATCCGATTGATGATGGGCCTATGCACTTGACCAAGATGATTGACGATTGATCTTAGACGTTGGGAACCGCAAGTGACCGGGGCGCCTTTACACGCCATTTTAATGAAATGTATGTACGGCTGACGTATTTTTTCAAGACGTATCAATATTGTGGGTTGTGGCCCGCCGTGATGTTTATCGTAATCAACTCCGTCCATCAGCCTTCATGCGCTTTCATTTTGGCCAAAAGATGAACCGGATCCGAGGCTGGGGCAAAGGCCAAAACATGAGGCTTGAATCTTCCATAGTAGAAATATTTATGGCGGCATTTAAGTGTCGTGGTCGTGACGTGAGTTGGCTTTCAGCTCATCCCATTAGGAAAATAAGTTATGAACAGTGTGGATGACGTGTAAAGAAAACATAAACATCGACCCTTGAAGTGTCAATCTCGGTTGGAATAAATATCGACCCTATAGAAACAGTTTCAACGATTGGAATATGACTCCTTTACATTTTCTTGAATGCTATCCGCCTGAGTAATGGATCCTGATCACTTTTTGTCTGGAGCCCTAAATTGACCTCAAGAAACGGATGAACGGGATATATTCATCGCAGAAACATCACCAGCCATGTGGCCCACTTCGGATTCCGACGAATGACCTTCCCACATGGCATTCGCATTCGAGTATGCAGCCTGCGCCGACCTTACACTTTCATCATTACATCATTTAGAGTGTCGACGGTGTCTTCGTCCGTAAAATTTCAATACACGATCCATATCTTATGACTACAGCGAGCCATATACACCGAATACACGATCTAAATCGTCGTGTCAACCACGACCCATCGAACATTTGCACCACGACCATATAACATAGTTAAAAGCCGTGCGCACCAAATCATTGGGCTTCAAAAAGGTCCCCCCAACATGGGGGGCCGAGGTTGTGAAGGAGTATGTGGTTCATATGTTCGGTGGATATGGGTCGTTCATGTCATGTTACATGGTCGTGGTTGCCAAAGAGTATGGTTCGTATGTTCTGCAGATATGGGTCGCTCATGTCATGTTACATGGGTCGTGGCTGGGGGAAAGAGTATGGTTGGTATGTTCCGTGGATATGGGTCATTCATGTCATGTTACATGAGGTCGTGGTTGTGAAGGAGTATGGTTCGTATGTTCTGGTATATATGGGTCGTTCATGTCATATTACATTGGGTCGTGGTTGTGAAGGAGCATGGTTCAGATGTTCTCTAGTGATATGGGTAGTTCATGTCATGTTACATGGGTCATGGCTGTGAAGGAGTATGGTTCTTATGTTCTCTGGTGGACATGAGTCGTTCATGTCATGTTACATGGTCGTGGTTGTGAAGGGGTATGGTTCGTATGTTCTGGTAGATATGGGTCGTTCATGTCATGTTACATGAGTCCCCATTTGCATGTTGGAAGGGTCGAGACTATAAGACGACAATCATGTCCCATTGTAAAGACTACAAGACAACCCCGATGCCATTAACATGACAACCACGAAACTATCCAAACAATCGTTGTGTACATTTTTATCGTGCCTTTCATGTAGAGTTAATGATGGTTGTTATGATATATGGATCGTGGGTTACAATGTAGCATGGGTAGTAGAGTAGGTTGCTACGAGTAGCCCTTTTCGTGTTTTTTGGTTCGATTGTCGTAGGTATTGTAATGGATCATTTGTCACAGGTAAGTTCCGCAAAATAGCGAGTCCGTTCGTTGCTTTTACGTCCGTTTAACCCTGGAAGAAGCCGTGCATACATCAGTCTGATTCCTAAATAAGCCATTACACACACCAGTCCCCTAACCGTGAGGCACGGTCATCGATAAAGGTTCAACCATGGCTACTGTGGCTTCTACATCACTCGAAACTCGGAGGGAAAGGCGGAGAGGGAACTGGTTCAGATTGTAAGGTCGGGCTCAGACAGAGACAAGCCATATGATCGCGCTCTAAACACGATATAGGGTCGTGACCATTGTTGAACATGGGTCAAGTGCCTCTATTAGTTATGGGTCGGCCGTGGGTGTTAGCATGGGTCGTGCCTCTCATTGGTTATGGGTCGTGGACATTTCTAGATGCAAATAAACAAGATAGTGGACATCAAGAACAGAACCAAATAAACAATAAATAAATGAAAACAACGTCCTGTAAATAAAAACAAAACACAAAAGAAAACTTCTTTATCCTCCGAGAAGAGGGACCAGATACTGATGTGGGGGACTGAGCATCGACGGCATCCTTGGCAACAGGGGTATATTGGCCAATCTCTACCGCAGACGGAGCGTTACTTCGGTAAGCGCTCGTTATGTCAGTGCCTCGCATCACCGAGGTATCTCGCCGTGAGGGCGTTCAAGTCGAGGGTCGGGTAAAGCTTCCTAACTTCTGCCGTGCAAGCATCAAAGCCACATTGTCATAGTCGAAATTGTATAATTTATCCAACTCCTTAGCCCTCTCACCGTACTCTCAGTATTCTCGCCATCGCCACGGCCGCCCGCGAGACCGCTAAGCCTCAAGCTCGCCGTAAGGAATCCCTTTCCGCGGACGCGATGTACCAAGGACATTCCGCGGGACTGACCAGCTGTTTCGCCGCCATCGCCGTCCGACTCGAGCAACTCTTTCGCCGCTCGACCCCCCCGACTCGGCATCTAATGCCATGAACCCGGAGGTCCTCTTTAGGCCCGACGCAGCCTCTCGATTTCTGCCTCGCCACGCCTTGAAGCGAGCTGTCAAGTTGACTTCGCCTTGAGCACAAGCTCTCGCCAGCATTCCACAACGACCTTCCTCGTCTCCGAATGATAAATCACAGCCAGCAGCCTCTCCAACCTCTTCTGAGCTCGACTCGTAGAGCGTCTTGCTCACCTTCTCTCGCCACGAGTTTAAGCCGCTCGCACCGAGCTAATCCATCTCCTTCAGCCTCTCCTCTAACCGGGGCCAGCAACATCTTTCGGCAAATGACTTGTAACATACATAACCATAAAATCATCCATGAAATCGACATGGCCATTGGAAAGGGTGTCGGGTACTCCCAGACTTCTGGTGCGTGCTCAATCCGCCCAAGGAATTAGCCGAGCCATGTGAAAACTCCTCACGGGGCCGTTGGAGAGGCTGGGCAAGGACTGGCAGAGTGCAGAACAGCACGATCCTAGCCGGGTCTACAACCGGATCCTCTTCCGTCTCATCCTCGTGGAGCCTTTCCTTCGACGTGGTCGCTATCGGGTGAGACCATCCTTGGCTTTAGAGGAGAGGATGACATCCATCTGGAGGGCTAACAGCCGCCTCGTCTTTAAGCCACTTCCCCACCATACCCGCAAAAAGCGGAGGGATAATGCGCCACGGACACGTGGATTGATGCAAAATACTAAAGACCATTATTGCGAATCTTCCTAGCATTTAAAGAAATCTAAAAGCGCCGGGATATCCTCGATCCTCTACTATACGTGGCGCAATTCCTTCGCCCCGCCGTTCCTAGTATTTAATGCCATTTAAAGGAAGCATATTGCGTACAGAGTAAATCAGTACCCTTTACAGGACGCGGATTGGCTACTTCCTATGACACCAGCCAATGGCTGGTGGTAGATGCTCCGTGGGACCCACCATGATGTATGTGTTTCATCTATGCCGTCCATTTATTTTGATAGATCATTTTACTGTATGAGACCAAAAATGAGGTATATCCCGAGCTTAAGTGGACCACATGACATGAAACAATGTTAAGTGGACCACATGACATGAAACAATGTGGCCATAAAAGTTTAAGATCAAGATGATTTTTGTTTTTGACCTTCATCTGGGCCTCAGTATGACCTAATCAACATATTAGATTTCAAATAAAACAAGATAGTGGGCCTTGGATGATTTTAATGATGGATATCCAACCACTATTGTTTTTCATGTGGTGTGGTCCACTCCGAGATATATGTACCTCTAATTGTTGGTATTAAGCCATAAAATGATCCGTAAAAATGGATGAATGGAACGGATGAAACAAATACATCATGGTGGGGCCCACAGAGCACCGAACCACCAAATTTCCGAGGGATGGTGTCGTGGGAGAAATAAACCATTTCCTTACAAGGGGAAGCATATCGAATAGACTCGTAGGTTTAGACTAAATGTCAAGACATATCTACGCCTCAAGTTAACCACCCCAAAGGAAACAAAGTACGATTGAACCTCCGCCATTGAAAATTTTGATATCAACCTTCAAAAATATCGGGAGAAATGGATGGATCGGTGTGGATAAACCATATACATTCACGGTGGGCCAACTGAGTATAATCTCACGTATAAGTAAGTACCGAGTAACTCCATCATCAATCCGATTTTCGTCTTTCAAGAGAACGGTAGTGGAAGATGGTCGTACGCGGAATGTCCTAAGCGAACTGTCGCCCTCGTCCTTGAAGCCTTTGGCAGAGGTTACCGTGGAAAAATCTGAGGGCCCACCGTGATATTTGTTAGAAATCCACCCCGCCCATCCATTTTTAAGCAAATCATAGGAAAGGAGACCGAAAATGATTAGGGATCCAAGACTCAAGTGGGCCATACTAGATGAAGCAAAGTGGAAAGGAACTCCACCGTTAAAACTCTCAGATGCTTTACCTTGATGTTTATATTCCATCCAAACAATAGTAATGTCACTTTCACCGTGATGAAGGGAAAAAGCCAAGACAACTTTCACTATGGTGAAGTGAAAAAGCCAAGACATTAAACCGACACACAACTTATGTGGCCATATAAATGTTCAACGGTCGTCACGAAATGCATTGATCGCAGTTATCATGCAATAAGGCTGTCATTCAACGTGGATCGTGGTTGTCATTATACATGGACCATGAACGATACGATATATGATCGTTGTTGTCGTGTAATATGGGTCGTGATATGCTCGATGAACCGTTCGTAGTTGATATGGATCGTGTTCTAATGTTAAATTGGTCATCGTTCACAGTGTAATCGACTGTGGTCCTCGTCCATGTTGAATCGTGTTCGACAAAAACGACGGTATGAGGAACACGGCTCATACGACATGAAAACCACGATCCATATATACTGATAACCACGATCCATATATACTGACATCCACGATACATACATACTGAGAACCACGATCCATATATGCTGAAAACCACGATCCGTTGTTAAGTCATTGATCCATTATTAACGACAACCACGAATCTAATTCAACTTGCAGGATATTGCGCACCACTACAACGGTCTAGTCATTATGACAACTACGATCTGTATAACATGGGAGTGACAACCCATATAACATTGCAATCATGATAATGTAGCATGACAACATCGACCCTTATAATATTGCAATGACGACTCATATAACACTCAGAATCGCCGTAAGAGAGGGCGCCGTGGTTCCGTGGCCTGGTCGACGTCGAGAAATCAAGCCCATCCACCATCAGATCCACGAGTTTCCTTGCTATCAACCACGAGCGTGATTGTCATGTTGTAGATATCGTTGTTATTATCTATGTTGAGTTGTGATTCACATCAACAACCTAACGTTCGTTCTATCCACGAGCCTTCCCTGTGGAATCAATGCCACATTCAAATTCAGGAAATCACATTAATCCAGAATTCATTTGGAATCAAAGCGACCCTTTCGAATCACCAACTCCACATTAACCACGGGTTGAACATCCTATAAAAATGGTACTTGGGTTAGATACTTTTTCGGACGCAATGCCGACTGACGAGTCCTTCTCGCGCTATTCCTTCATAGTATTGCTATATTTTTTCATGGTGCTCATTGGGTAGTAGTTATCACGTTATTTCGGTCGAGGTTCACATCACCGTGGTTGCTATCATGTTATGGGTCGGGCTTTATCATGTAAGAGTGGTCGTGTTGGTATTACAAGGTGCATCGTTGTCATTTATGTAATATGGGTCGTGATTGTAATGTAATATGCCCATTATCCCCATTGTTATATACTATGGCCCTGGTCATCACCGTGGGCCCAAGCATGACTCATGGGTTAGATCTATTCCGTTCATCCGCATCTACAAAGTGAATGCCACGGCTTGACGTCGCTTCTTACCGATCATTCGTTGGCTTGATCTCGAAAATGGGAGGGATAATTATAATGGTCTACGACGGTGAATCATCACTGTTCCATGTAATGTCCACCGCTTATGATTGGAGTGACGTTCTCATTTTTTGTCTCCTGCCCTTAAATCATTTGGAGAAACGTACGGACGGCATGGATGAAACACATACGTGGTGGTTGGGCACACAGACCGCCGAGAACTGGCAAATTGGTGGTGCCCTGTGGAGTAGCCGATCGGTTAGTTTATCTGGAGTTGAAACTGGAGGTAACTTCTGCTTTACTCCATGTCCATTCGTATCCTGAACCGAGGTCAGGGGTATTTTCATCGGTCATGATCGTTCATCTGTTCTACCAGAACGTTTTAGGGGTTCAACAATGAATGAGAGGGAACAACGACAGCGCTATTCACCACTGTTTGCTATGGTGTGGTCCACTTTTTATTAGGTTAAGGATCATTTTTTATTTTTTGGTTACCAATAAATGATTTATAGGTATATATGGACGTAATACGCTTGCTTGCTTTAAAATGCACAAAGCAATAAAGGTCAGTTGCATGTGTGACAATCCCCTTGTGATCTGTAGACAGTCAATATATAAAGTAGTATTTGTTGAAATGTCTGAATGGGATTTTGTTGATGGATTATAAGTATCTATGGTGTGATCCAGTTGACCGTTTGATCTACCCCACCCTAGTTTCAATATCTTAAAATAACCCGAGATAAGGGATAGACGGCCTGGATGTACAGATACATCACGGGGGGCCCGCCCATAGAGCTACCTGTTGGAAGTTGGGCCATGCGGGGGTTGTACGCAATCCTCGCCCATACATGAAGCCCTTCTGTATCCGTACGATGGCCTGGACGAAATTGCCCGTGACCTTGATTCAAGAGACATACGGACCTAGATGAAGCAGATGTCACCTGATGTTACAGCCATTAAGCCACGAGACGGATCGGTACTATCCGGGGACACCGCAAATAGTCAGTTTTGGTGCTCGGCATGGTCGGTGTGTCCAATCACCACGCATGTGTTTCATCCATGCCGTCCATACGCTTCTCCAGATGATTTAAGGGTAGGAGACCAAAAAAGAGAACGTCACTCCAATCACAAGCGGTGGACATTACATGGAATAGTGATGATTCACCGTCGTAGACCATTATAATTATCCCTCCCACTTTCGGGATCAAGCTAACGAATGATCGGTAAGAGCTGACGTCCGACCGTGGCATTCACTGTAGATGTAGATGAACAGAATGGATCTAACCCATGAGTCATGTTGGGCCCACGGGCCGGTGACAAATGACCAAGCATAGGAGTAGCCAATCCATTATCCCGCGGACTAAACGGAAGAATATTTGAGCGTTGGAAGGGCTGAATGTAGCATTTCAGCTTCAACTTTTACGGACTTTCTACTTACATCCCTTTATATGTAAGGGAGGGGAAAAGAGAAGATCCAGGCTCCCAATTGCCAGAGAGGCACGTTATCTGTCCTAGGTTGTAATCATCTTCCACTAGGAGGTCAGTTTGCTACGGTCAAGGTAGAATCGAGAAGGTCACATTCTGTGGATCGTGGTGCCGTATTCCCATGCACACCTAATATTGGTTATCATGTTGCAACCATCTTAGTTGGCACGCAGTATGGATCAGATTCCGGTGCACATTATGTGATGCATGGGTCGTGGTTGGCAGGTGTTATGGGTCGTGGTTGTCATTGGGAGCCACGACCCTTTGAGTGATTCCTAAGTGTAAATCATGACATCTATATAACTGTGAACCACGACCCATACAACCTGTCGACCCCGACCAATATAACAACTGCGAATATTACGGCTTACGTAACGTGGGAACCACGACCCATGTCAGCTGACAATCGCGACCAGTCAAACGTTTAGTCGTGGTTCACATGCACAATTGGTCGTTGAGCGTGGTTGACAACCCATGTCAGCTGACAGCCACGACCCGTCGAATGTTTGATCATGGTTCACATGCACAATTGGTCGTTGAGCGTGGTTGGCAAACCATGTCATCTAACAAGCACGACCTTCGAACGTTTGGTCGTGGTTCACATGCACAATTTATCGTTTGCCATCAAATGAGGATCGTGATTACGATAAACCGTGGATCGAAGTTGTATATCGGTTGTTGAGCGTGGTTGCCATGTTAGGAATAACACGGCTAGGGTTCGAGCCCTTCATCAAATATCTTTTCCATTATGATGTTTGTAATAGCAACAAAATCCATGAATGAATAAGAAGTAGCAATGGGTCGTTGAACGTGCCTGACAACCACGATCCATGTACTGTGACAACCATGAATAAGATGTTACTGGACTGTGCGACGCTCATCATCTGACAACGACGACCCCTCTTAAAAACCCTGAGCCATATAACATGACAACAACTCCCTACAGATCAAGGCCGTCGACTGATCCGTTGAACGGGACAATCCTTACAAGAACAAAACCGCGACCCATTGTGGGACAAAACTACGACCCCTCGCGTGACTCAGTTTTGTCACTGGATTAAAACCATGACCTTTCGCGTTGTACTTTGTTGTGATTCACAGTGGGCCGTTGTCGCCAACCACGACACAATGTGGATTGCAATCCGAACCAATGTGGATGATAACCACGATCCATTTAATGGACAACCAGTATCTGCATTACTCGCAAGTTGGACCCATTCAAAATTATTTTTTTAAAACAGAATAACCAGTATTCGAATGAGTATGGGTCACAGGGCTATATTATGCTATTATGATGAAGAGAGTGTGTACGATAAGGAAATGTTCACCTACCAGGGTGGAGACTCAAAGGGATTTGTTGTGAGTGATGATATCACTTATCGACAGTTGCTCGATAAAATGCACCAAATTACGAAGACTACATCAGATGAATGCAATTTGATGATTACAGTTGTGTACGGTGATCCAATTCATGGATTCCTACGCCCACATACAATTAAAGACGATGAAGATCTCGAAGCATTCATGTTATTCTCCGTGACGACACCTTCAACACATATACCATTGTATGTGGAGAAATTGAGGCGTTGTCTGCCGTCGAGGATTACAAATGATGACGCATTACATTCGAACCCATCGTCTCTTCATTCGCAACCTATAGGCAATGATCGGATAGCCGATGCTTCCGATATGCATGACACTTCTGTTAGATATCGAGACCGAGAAGTCAACGACTGCGATGTAAGCGGCCCTTCCCATAACGATACACATCATGTTTCGGGGAGTGATGACGTATGCGATATAGTTGGCCCATCAAGGAGTGATGGATATCACAATCGGGAGCTCGACGAATGCGATCTAACCAGCCATTCAGACTACGACACACAACATAGATTGGGGAATGATGTCTGTGACATACCTAGCCCATACGACGACTGTGGTATGGGTTGCCCTTTAGCTAACAATATACAGCATGATTTGGGGAATGATGACCATGACATACCTGGCTCATCAAGTAGTGATGGATATGATGACCGAGGAACAGCTGACCAGTGCGATCTCCAAACCCCACCCGCCAATGATCCATCTGATGATGCGTTTGTCAATTCAGATCGACAAGGATACCCTGATTTTGTGGATGATCCGAACGACATATTACGCAGGCAAGTGTACAAGGACAAAGGTCGACTACAGTATTCTCTATGTAAATATGTGATGCGCCACAAGTTCCAGTACAAGGTCATCAAGTCCAACAAGGCGATATATATGATTGGCTGCATTGTAGCAGATTGTAGCTGGAGGATGCATGCTTCAAAACTTAATGGCCTAGGGATGTTCAAGATCAGGACTTACAACTCGAAGCATACCTGTACTATGTCGTTCGAGGATATACGCCAATCTGAGACTACGAACGCGGATGGCCGTACTGAGACGGTGACATCGAAGAGAAAGGGGAGAGATTATCGCCAAGCCACCAGTTTGATGAGTAGTGAGTTTGGCGTCGGTCGTATGAGCTCGGGGCTGACCTGCACGGCAAAGGAAATTCAATATCGTATGAGTGAGACGTACGGTGTTGAGATCAGTTACAAGAAGGCGTGGAAGGGTAAGGAGATGACAACCAAACAAGTATTGGGATCCTACGAAGGCTCCCATAATGAGCTCCCGGCGTACCTTCACGAGTTGAAAAAGGCCAATTTAGGGACTGTCACAGAGTTGCAGGTGAACGAGGAGACGAATAGTTTCCAATGATGCTTTATTGCGCTTGGGCAGTACATCAGAAGCGTAATTTTACATGTTCGGGGGGTGTTGTGCGTTGATGCCGCGCATTTGACAGGAAGATACAAGGGCGTTCTCTTCATGGCTACTGTATTGGATGGAAACAATCACATCCTCCCTGTGGTATATGGGATCAGGGAATCTGAAAACAATAGTAGCTGGAGGTGGTTCCTTGGGATTTTATCAAGGTCACTCGGGGACCTTCCAGGACTAGTGATAGTGTCAGATCATCACAAAGGGTTAGTTAGTGAAGTCCCTGGCATGTTCCCGCATGCGATCCATGGATATTGTGCTCATCATATACTTGGAAACATGAAGAAGGTATGTTTGGATGATTCTATGAGGGAATACTTTTGGGGTGCCGTGAAGACATACCGCACATCCACGTTTTGTGAGATGATACAATGCATTCAAACGTCAAATCCTACGGTGTATCAGTTCCTCAGTGGTATTGAAAAAGAAAGATGGGTGAACGCTTTCTTTCCTGGCATGTGGTATAACATCGTCACCACCAACATCATGGAAAGCATGAATGCATTGTTTGTAGATGTAAGAAAGTACCCTGTCACTAAACTTCTCGAGACAATAAGGAGTAAAATCCAACACTTCTTCCTCCGACGATGGGATGAGGCCTTGGCATGCAATGAAGATTTGACTCCTTGGGCATCAAAAAGATTGTCCGACCTATATCAGTTAGAGGTGTGAAGGACACAATGCACTGCAATTTCAGTGGATGAGTTCCAAGTGACAGCACAGGGAACGACGGATGTAGTGAATCTAATAGACATGAAGTGTACGTGTAATGAGTTTGCAAAAATGCTGCTGCCTTGTGTTCATGTGATGGCGGCATGCGATAAGTTTCAGCTTGATATGTACAAATACTACTCTCTATTATACTTCAATGAGATATATCGCAAAACATATCAAGAGTCGGTTTACCCGGTGCTGGACAGAACACAATGGAATACTCCAGATGAAGTGAAGGTTTTATGCGAGAAAATGAAGCCGCCAGAAACGAGAAGATCCACTGGAAGACCGAAAAAGGTTCGCATTACATTCCAATGAGAAGATAGGACAAGACCCAAATGCTCTAGATGCAATCAAACCGGTCACAACCGGCGTCGATGCACTTTCATCCCTACTGGGTGAAGCGAACCTTACCTGGAATATATTGTTAACTACGATGCATGTTAACAATATCCGGTGTGGAGAATACCTAGGAATTCTTGTGCTTCTGAACCACGATCCATATTGGGAATGGTGAACGCTACCTACCGTGGCACTCTAATATATATATATATATATATATATATATATATATATATACCTGTCGATTCATGAACCGTGGTGCATGTCTACGACGATCCACAGATTCTTGACCATTTGAACCACGACCCATACAGGTCTTGGCGAGATTAACAAAGGGTCGTGGCACTCTTGACAGGTAGACAGTGGTTGTCATGTTGTATGAGTCATGTTTCTCACTATGTCGTGCTTGTTCGCGACGATCCAACCTGGACGACAACTACGAACCATCAAAACTGTGGACCACGGCCTATTTACCGTGACAACCATAATCACGATCCTTTATGCATCTGGGTCACTAACAGAAAAGTCAGTGCAAGGAAATAAAGTCTCACCAAATGACAACTACGATAAATGCTTTACATCAACCACGAACCGCATAACACTTCAACCACGATCGGTATAAAAAGAAAACCAATAACCATAAGGCTCAGTGACGTGCAAGACTCTGCTAGTGTCTTCCACTTAAGTATACAACATAGTAAGAAAACGCGTATTTTAGGGGTTGATTATAATTTGATTCTCCATATTCCAGGTGTCACTTTTCGCTTTGCAAAAGCGTGTTTCATTCATACGGTTACCTGATTATCATAACCATTCATAAGAGTTAATCTAAACAGTGTATATCATCATGATTATAAGTGTAAATGAACAAAATCTAAAATGTACAACCATATAACATCATGTCACAGAGTCCACCCCGATTGGGGACTTAATATACATATCCAAAAGAATTATAATGTAACATCCTAGATTTTTGCCAACCTGGGATTAGACGTCCTTAGGCAATGGGTCGATCCTAACACCTTATGAACCTGTCAGAACTCAATCCCAAAGTCTAAAATACTTTTGAACCCATTTCCTTCACAAATCTCACGCAATTCACCACCTTGATCCTTCAATTTTTCTAAGTACTTTCACTCTAGACACTATCTTAAACTAGCTAAGTATATAACTTGGATCACCTTATATACAAACTACAAAGGCCTAGGTACCACCTTAGACAGAAATCTTATAGGACTAAATCCTTTAGAAATGTGACAAAGTTAACAAAGTGCTAAACTAAATTAACTACGAAATCCATTTGATCCACTTTAAATACGATCTGCAAGACCCAAAACTTGTAGAATCATTGACACTAGGTTACCCTAAAATCTAGGATCAAAATCATTACAACAAGCAGACATACTACGTGACAACCACGACCAATAACATGACAAGTACGACCCATGGAAACAACGACCCATAAAACAGTCAAACCCAGGTGAGAAGCTAACGTTGCAATATCACTTCATTAACTACCAGAATAAAGGCTAGAACCACTGATAAACATGACCATGTAACGTAACAATCACGAACCATGTAACACAAAAACAACAGCCCACGCGAACAACGACCCATCCAGCTCCCTTACTGCAGGAGAGAAGCTAATGCTGCACTCTAACATCTGTCATTGATAGAAGAGAGGCTAAACTGCTGACAAACACGACCATAGTTGCAATACGGTATGAAAAACAATTCCCTTCAAAGGGCACCCAATAAGCTGAAACACTCGTTTTAGAAGGTGAATTCAACATTTCATGTGGAGGCCGTTGATCTTCAGGAAGATCGTCAAGACACATGAGGAAAGGGAAGGGATCACCCGTAAGCGAAGAATGGGAGGAGAAGAAATCAATGGCTCCGTCGAGTATCTCCACCAGTATTTTGATTGGCAGAGCAAAGAAATCCATGAATGCTTAAGGTGTTACAATAGGATTCAAGCTCGGATGAGCCTTTGAAAATAATTTCAAACCCAATTACTCCTTTTATAGGCTGGTAGAACATTCCGAAAGGATGTGCGATTTCATAAAACACAAGTGTATCGCTGAGTCCGAAGGGTAAAGATTCCGAAGGAAACGGTCATGGAAAGGGGGACCCATATAAGATGACCCAGTCTGTACGACAACCACGACCCTGTCGCGTGATCGTGGTTAACATGCAAAGTGGATCGTAGGTATTATCCACGTTGGATCGTGACTTAAACCATGGGGAAAACGACCCATATGAAACTAACACCACGACCCATACAACTTGAGAACCACGACCCACATGACACCAGAACCATGCGATCCATATACCTGTGATAACACCATGGATAACAATCTCCTTGTTAAATTTATCGTGGCTCTCAGTTGTTGTGGATCGTGGTTCTCGTCCATGTTGGATCGTATTCGACAACCACGACCATATGAGGAACACGACACATATATCATGGAGACCACTCCAGATGTCATGGGAACCATGACCCATACAACTTGCAGGGTCGTGCGCACATCAAACACGATGAAGGCAACATGACAACCAGGACCCTTAAAACATGGCGACTACAACCCATATAGCATTACAATCACAACAAACACGATGAAGGTGACACTACAACCACGACCCATATAATAAAATAAATGCGAGAAGAGAAGCTCAGTGATGCGCGAGACTCTGCTCGGGTCTTCCACTTAAGTTTACAATATAACAAAAAATGCGGCACTTACAGCAAATTTAACTGGTCGTGATTGCAATGACATGGGGGTCGTAGTTGTCATGACTTATAGATCGTGGTTTACATGACGTATGGATCGTGTTTCTCTCATTACCGTGGTTGTCAACGACGATCCAAGGTGGATGACAACCACGAACTATTACGTATTTGAACCACGGAGATATTGACATGACAGCAACGACCAAGCGATCAATCAATCTAAATGTTCTTTTTTCTAATCTCTCATACAACCGATATATATATATATATATATATGTATGTATGGGAAAAGTTACTATGCACTCGAGCGGCATCACGGTGGCGCCCACATCAGCTCAACCTCATGGAGGACCGCTTTACGCTCGAGCATAGTACCTTTTCCCTAATTATATACACACACACACGGGATTTTCGGTATCTATATCTTCTACGTCCTAACTTTGATAAAGAGATTTTCATACACATCAACGGGAACAGATCAAAGTATGTGGATGGGCAGATTTTCATACACTTGTGATATAATTTATCAACCACACCTCTCTATAAATGCGATGGCAGATAGAAAACTCTCCATGGACAACTGCGACCCATCTCACTCTCCAACCCATTATAGATGATGATAACAAGTAGAAACATCAGATACACCTATCCATTCATCATTCAACATCAATTCAATGTTTGGCTTTCTTCGCTGGTCTACCTGACGCCTCTTCTCCTTATTTTTGTGGGAACGCAGCATCTTCTACTCTTGACTGCTTCAGACAGTCGTATGCGATCGTCTTTCGAAATTTAGGAATTTCCTCCTACGGAATCAGAACGAACTAATATTAATAATACAAAGTACAAATCAATAAAGATTGAATGTAGGCAATTAAATATATCTTACATGCGTAAAGTCAATTGCACTCATACTGCAAAGGAAGTCTATATATTTCAGCATGTAAACGCCACAATCGTCCGAGTTTGGTTGCGTAGGCCTGTCGGCAGATGGCTTCACAATCCATGGATTCTCCCACCTAACTGATCCGTCATCAAGAACATGGAATAACCACCTCAGTCCATCGGTTACATGCGCGACGACCAGCTCATTTTTTCCTTCCAATTCGGTACTCAGGCTGTCGTACAAAGTGACCTCTCTCTTCATCGGATAAACAGCAGCCATCAGCCAGTGCTGATTTCTTGCATTAAGAGGGATGTACACCTATGACGCACAACAGATACGACAACAGTTACAGCATTGCCTTTCAATAAATGCATCTAGTCATTGAACTCCATGTACGTGTACAAGAAACTAAGATCTAACCACATTATACTTCCATAGAAGTTTCGGTTTACAGTCGACTATTTCTATAAGCACTTCAGACAACCTTTTAGACTTCATGCTACCACGATCATTATAGTTCCCAGCGCCATAAGTTCGCAGCAGGTCAAGTTGTTGTCCCATGCATTGTTATTGATATATTGAAGAATATTGTTAGAAACAGAGGTGAGTTAGAAACGGAAGTGATTATCAACGTTTTTAAGATAACTATGGTCCTCAAATTCACCTTACCGTAAATAGCGACGAGACAAACGCGCAGTCCTGTCTACCTCTCCCTCGTTCGTCCTGGCACGCTGATAGGTATCTTAGGTACCGGTCTATGGTCTACGTAACGAGGAAAATGTGTGATGTAACTATAATATTCATACATTGATATGATGCAGTGAAGAGAAAGGGTAGAAACTTACCTCAGAGTCGACCCATGAATTTAGGTCATAGACACTTTTCAACCAAACATTTGAACATGACTCTCTGACAACTCTCAACTCGTCCTCTTCGGCATCGGTAAGAGCTCGATGGAGTTCACTGAGCCCCTGACGAGGCTCACTCACAGTTAGAGCTCTGTCGGGATCCTCTATATCGTGACGTGGTCTCCTTTCATCACGGAGTTGCGGGGTAATGATGTTGATCTGTAATAAAATGACACGTTATCTATGGAGTTTATAATATAATGTTCGATTTAAACCACGATCCAAATGTAGTTTCACGTACAATTGTCTTATTCACTTCATCCTTTAGCAGGTTCATATCCTGCTTCATTTGCGCCCGTAAGGCAGCATTCTCATCTTTAAGATGGGTCATCCCAGCTTCAAAACTAGAGAGCTGCCTAATCCTAGCCTCAAAATTGGAGACCTGTTAAAAACTCATATTTTGCATGCATGTCATATCTCGTCCACTTTGGGTCGTGGGTCAACTAGACCAGTGGTGGATGATAACCACGACCAATCAAACATGCTAGCAATGATCCATCACTGACATTAACCACGGTCAACTACACATTTATTGCTTCTACCTCCTCTGTAAGCTGCGTCATCTCCTCATTCAAGTAGGCACTCTCATGACGGAGGACTCATTGAATGGGCAAGGGCATATAACATCAACCCTCACTGGATCATAACCATGATAAAAAAAGGAACACTACACTAGCCAAATACGACAAGGGAAAAATTCTATTCTATATAGAATTATATACATTTATTCCTTGAATTTCCTCTCCAACACTGTCCTGTAATGAAATCGTATATCAGAAATGGCTAAAACATCGCCACTGGAGCCTGGTTGTCATCTATTAGTGGGTCGTCGTTCACGTCCATGGAGGTTCGTGGATGTCAACAACGATCCACTATGTATGACAATCGCAATCGACATTGGATGAAAAGAGCGATCGAGACGGATGATGATGAAATCCACACTGAACGATAATCACGATCCACATTTCTTATAAACCACGTCCAGTGTCTACATAAAAGACTATCATTTTATATCGATCGCAACTCATCCAAGATCCACTGTGCATGTCAACCATGACCCCGGGTGTATGATAACAACGATTTAAGATAGATTCAACTTCATATACCTTAATAGCCTGGATCTCTTCTCTTAGTTGCTTCATCTGCACCTGCAGTGAAGAATTGATATCCTCTCTGATTTGCTTCACCTGTTCCCGAAGAGAAGCACTGATCTCCTCCATGAGTTACTCCATTTGATCCCGCAGTGCAGCATTGATCTCCTCTCTAGGCTGCCTCACCATCTCCTGCAGTAAAGCATTGATCTCCTCTCCATGTTGCTTCACTTGCTCACGTGAAGGAAGAATTTTCTGCACTGAAAGGGCTGATTGAAGAGACAATGTCCCGTAATAAATAAAATACCTATTATTATGTATTTCAATATGTCTTTCTATAAGGAACACAACCATGATATCATGTATGTGAACCACAACACACCGTGGATGACAACAACAATGAACTAAGTGTCGTGGTTATTACAAAGAGTGGATCGTGTTTCTCGACCGTATCGGGTCATGGTTGACAGATATGTTGGTGACAGCTACGATCAAGGATAGGGTCGTGGTTATTACGACCAATGGGGCGTGGTTGACATCCATGTTAGGTCGTAGTTCAACCACACGAACCATCGTGGATGAAAACCACGATCCATTGGTCGACGGTAAAAACGATCCATACTTGATCTAAACTACGAACCACGTTACACGACCCTAGACCATCAATGTTGTCTCGTGGACACTCGGCACATGAAAAACACGACCCGTCCTGTGTGCAAGTAACGAACCTCAAGCTTATGACAAGCACAATCCATTTTTCATTTTCATTTAAATGAGCTATTAGCAAATAGGTTACAAGAAGCAAGGAGATTTCAAGTACGTCTTTTGTATTAATATCATCTCTCTTCAACACCACTTCTCGTAAAGATGCATAATCCTCCATGAGGTGCTTTATTTCTACTCCAGACTCGTTAGTCTGCTTCAATTCACCCTTCATTCCTTACACTTCAGTGGCGAGGAAATGAATCTACTTACTCAATTTCCTTATTGCAGATCTTGTAGTCTTATTATCTTTCAGTTCATTCCCAAAACGGGGAGATTTCCCATCAAGCTGAGTTGTATTTTTCAGTTCCAAGAGGGAGGTTGTAAGATCAGCCTCATCTTTATTTATTACGTCATCCTCCATTGTCTCTACCGTGGATGCTGACCGCAGAGCCTTGTCCTTCGTTTGAATGTTGTCGTTGTCGGTTATACTCCTGACAACCTCGCTCTCCGCTTCTTCGACCGTTGGTTGAAGATATGGAGCTAGCACCACCAGCAGGAGCAAAATTGATTGATTAATTAATTACAAACATACTGCATGATTCAAATTACAATACTAATTGAATAAATCTTACTGGCACAACTGTGAAGATGACAGATATTGCGTCATATCTGCCTGATTTCCTGTGACACCAGTTTAGTATTCGCGGAATCCTTGTAGGCAGTCTTCTAACGGACCACCTACAGTCACCAGTGAGTTGAGGGAACCATTTGTAGGCCCAAATCTGTATAAGAACAATTACCATGCATTACATCTTGGTTGACATGTATGGAGGAAAAAGGGAAAAATACCAACTCAAGGTATGAATCAGGACAAGACTGACATACTTGTAGGGAAAATGCGCATCCGCATATGTTGTATGATTTGGAGTACTGGCCAGTCGCCCTTTCCCCCAGAATAGTGTCAGACGCGGCGTTAACCCCTTTCTTCAGATAATCATACCCCACACTACCCCATGGATAGTTATTAAAATAATCTAGGTCATCAACCATATCGATAAACGTATCAATACAGTTATTCTTCTGTGGAGATCCAACCAATAGGCTCTCAACGTAAATTATTAGTGCCAGCTTCACCGTGTCTATATGTTCGTCTTGATCGGCGAGTGACAAATAGGCTTCTTTCAGTTCTTGTTTACTAACACCCCCTGTGCTCAAGTAGGTCTCCCTAATGCCTTTTCCTGACTCTGCTCCTCCAGCCTCGGCACGACTGCCACCATCTATCCTAAGTGGACCAAACTTAAGACCTATTATTAGAGCAAAATCGAGCTCTGTAAATCTTATCTTGGTGCCTAAACATCAAATTTCAGATCACCAACATGCCTTTGCATCAAGAAATGCAGGATCTGAGACTGTGCCGTCCACTCGGCCACTGGAAAGTCCAACAGAAATCCAAAACAGGTGTCTCTAAATAGTTTCTTTCTATCAGGAAACTTCAACATATCTTCAACTAAGACTTTTAGAAAAGTGACGGAGCACTTGGCAGAGACCTGTGCCTTTTCGAAGTCTAGGCATGTGGTCATGGTTGACTTCTTTCTACTTGCATTCCAGTATGGTCATGGATTTTTAAGTAAAAATTATATGATGGTCTTGCAGAATCTAACATCGGTTGTAATTGTACTACACAGTGGATGGGGATTGAAATCCAAGAAGGGTAGTGTTTATAACGAGTTTTAAAGGAATGTGGTTATCATGCGACACGGTTCGTTGTTGTCACGTACGCTGGATCGTGGTTGTCATCTGTGTTAGGTTGTGCTTGACAGTCGTGCTACAGGGTTCGGTGATGTCATCCATGTGGCCGTCACCAACGATCCATTAGGCATTATAGCATACAGATCGTTATTATCGTCTACATTGAATCGTGGTTCACAGGCACGACCGAGACAGGATGTGATCCACGATCCAGATCAACTGTCAACTATAACCAATTGTGCGATAAGCCATGATGACAACACTGATCACGGTTGTCATGCCATACATATCGTTGATGTCATCTGCGTTAAGTCGTGGTTCACAGGGTCGACGACCCTGTGAACCACGATCCATTCTGCATATCAACGCCGATCACAACAACGATCGTGATTGTCATGCTATACATCTCGTTATAGTCATATACATTGAGTCGTGGTTCACAACCCAGACCCACATAACACAATGGTCACCGTACACCGTCCATGTCAACCATTACCATACCTTGCTTCGCCATTTGTATTGACTGAGCTGCACTGAACTTGTAGATGTACTCGCTGAGTGGCGATGGAGGGGCCCAGTGAATAAGATTCAAAACCAGTAGAAATGGGTTAGGGATAGAGAAAGTGAAGAGGTCCCAGAGAAGAAGCATGCGCAATATATAGTCGGTGTTCCGTATGGGGATAAGCGGATGAAGTTTTACTCTCTCGAAAGAAGCATCCGTAAAAGCGTCCATTGATGTTGTGAGTTTGGGATGGAATCGTAACCGTCCGAAAAATCAGCGTCGGTTGATGATCTGCGTTTAGGATGTAATTGTGTGTGTGGAAAGCATCAGTCTAAGTAAGTCGGTGTTGCGAAAGTCACATCGAAGTGCCTTATCTCTGATCCGCACCATCCATCTTATTTGTAACATCCAGAAACCTAAAGAATGGTCAAGATATTGGAATCCAATAGACCACAACAATTCAACCACTTGATCCCCACCATTAAGTGATTCCCACCATTAGAACGCCATCTTTCGTGCATGAACATGCGACACATTACTTCCGTACAAACAAAGATATATGGTGTCCACATAGTTCTCGACACCTTCTAGCCGTTAATTTCGGTGTGATCAGTTCCGCATAGATGTATACAAGTGAGTTGCCCTATTCTCGTTTCCAGGAAAACGAAGTCGATAGTAAAATAAAGGAAAATTGACATGACAATGGCAACCCATATAACAGGAAAACAACGATCCATATAACATGAAAACAACGATACATCAAGCATGAAAACAAAGATCCATACAAGCCGACATAAGCGACCGATGGTTGTCGTGTTGCATGGATGGTGATTGACAATTCGCATGCGTCGTGGTTGTCATATTCGCCCGGATCGTGGTTGTCATCCGTACCGGATCGTTGTCGACAACCACGTCACTGAGTACAACACAACCGATTATCATGACAACCACGATCCGGAAAAGACAAAACCACGACCTATGTTATGTACACTATTCCGGTCTTTGAGTATGTAGTTCATATTCATAAAAGCTCTTCATTATCGTCCACATTGGGTACTGTTTGTCATGATACATGGGTCCCCACTGTCATTGTATATGGGTAAGGGTTGTGAGGTTGTATATGTTGTGGCTGTCACGATACATGAACCCTGACTGGAATGATACGTGGGTCATTGTTGTCATCTTACATGGGTCGTGGTATACGTGAAACATTGGTCGTAGGTGATATGGGACGTGGCTGTAATGTTAAATGGGGCGTGGTCCCAGTTGTAACGGATCATGGTTTGTGGTGCTTGTTGATCCGGCGCTGACAACTACGACCTAATGAGAAAGAAGACACATATAACATTTTAATCACGATCGTATCGTCACGACAACCACGACCCGTTGTTGAGTTCACGTTTTCGTATATTGGTCGTGGTTAAAAGGCACAAAGGATCTTGGTTAGCATACACATTAGAAGGTAAATAACATGCAACAAAGGTGATGAATCAATAAATCAATAAGATAAGTACATATATTACAGTTCACATTACATTATCACAAGCAACAAAAAATACATAATGTCATCACCAGCCTCGGCCTCATCCTCAGCCAGCAGGGACGAAGGTGGATCGACGCCAATTGCCACCTATTCGTTTGTATCTCGAGCATCTGGGTGTTGGCCCATCTTCTCGCTGGGATGTAATTCGAACCTTCACCTCGTCCGAAATGTCCCGTCCTGTGTAAACTGACCGCCCGTACACTTCATTTCCCTTAGATTCACTACATCGGTCATTCCCGGTGCGGTGATGCACTTTCGAGCTGTATCACCGTACACAACTTTCATTATCAAATCGAATTCAACCGACGCAGTCTTCGTAATCTTAAGGTAATGAAGCACACTAGGTCGTAATCTTATGGTAATGAAGCATGGTAGATCGAGGTTATCCTACACGTTGGGTCGTGGCAATTAATCACAAGGGGTCATAGTTGTATCCAGTGCCATATCCCTGACGAGCACGACCCATAACAGCTGACAATAGTGTTCGTGACAGGTGGCAGCCACGATCCAAATACCGTCACAAACATGATGCCATGGTTGTCTACCATATAATTGTAGAGGTTTGATCAAGGTGTGGCCTACGTTACACTCCCTTTCACGTGACCACCACAGTACCTCGGCTTCCCGACTCTATTCTTTACCCTAGCAGGTGCCTACCAACAGTTGAAACGAAATAAAGTACAAACCTCGCAGTGGAAGAGGGTTTCAGACGAGCGAAGCGAGGAGGAAAAACAACGTCGCCCTCTGGCGGTTGGCCCCTGGATGTTGGCTTCTCTAGGAAAGCAAGAGAAAGGGAAGGAGAGGGCCTCTCAAATGTGCATTAGTGCGACATCTGCCCCATCAGAGGATCGTGGTGCAGGTGATGGGTGGTCTGTGGGGATCAGCAAGATGTATGTGCTTCATTCAGGCCGTTCGTCCGGATTAAAATATCATTTTATGGCATGAAGCGAAAAGCGAAAGTGATACAACTCTCGGGTGGACCACACTGCAGGAAAATAGTCGTTATTGGATATCCACCACTATGATCCCCTAGGTCCCACCGTGATTGGATCATGGTCGTTTTTGGTCTCCTGCCATACAATGATCTTTAGAGATTATATGGACGGCATGGATGAAACACGTAGTTGGTGGTGGGACCCACAGAGCGCCGAGCGCCAGCCATTGGACGGTGTCCCGGGGAGTAGCCGAACTGTCCATTTCTCGGGGGTTGCAACATCGGGTGACTACTGCTTCACTCCGGACCGTACAATTCCTGAACCATGGTCAGGGGCAATTTCGTCCGAAACATGGTCCAAAAGCTGTCAGAAGGCCCTTTAGGGAATATGTAGAGTGTGGTGGCGATCGAGGTAATTGATCCAAACTTCGAGGCGAGTAAGGTCAAAATCCCCTTTATCATGGCCAGCGTCATCTATTGCCGGTAGAAATAGAGACCATCTACATGTTCAGATTGCTCAAATAGCATGTGCAGATTGCAAGGCAAGGAGAAACTATTATAGTCATGTAAATTATAAATTATGTTGCTCTTAGTTGCTTTGGGGCACGTAGACAGTCCATTGAGTTGATCCAGACCGTTCCTTAGATCCAATAATGCACATTTCAGGTCTGCCATGCCAAATCAAGGATGGTTTGGATCGTCTGATTAGTGTGATTTTTGCATGGTAGTCCACAAAATGTGCTCTGGAGTTGATGGATTTCGGACCGATCAATTGGACCGTCTAAGCGAATAGATACAACTAGGATCAATATAACTTGCAGTGAATTGAGAGCACAGGAGCATTCCTCCCACCAAAAAGTTGAGGAATTATGCGACTGGTGTTGTAAATGGATAGGGATGTAGAACAGATTTCAGATGATTAATGCAAATCTAAGTGTCATTTTAATGTCGTTTTCCTTCCGTCCACACAATGAAGAGGATGAAAACGTACATAGAAGAAAAATTCTAAAAAGAGAAATGTTGCTTGTTCTGGGATTGGAAAAGTTACTCGAGGTTTGCTAGCCCCACATGCAGCCAACATGCTAAACTAACATGTGTTAGACATCTGAACCATGCAAAACTTGGAAGCCACCATTCAGATGATCCAACTCAAAAGAAAATTAGAGTAGACCCACTCAGCAGGCAGGTAATTCAGGTGTCAGAGCAGGGAACTGTCTGTTAAAAAAATGTTAGCAAGTATACAGAATTAGGAAGCACGAGCGGAAGCATGAGACTGAAATGCAATTCGAAGTTGGAGCAGGAAACAGAAATGCAATTCAGAGCAGGAGGACCACCTAGTTAGAAGGATTGTCCAGCTAACACAAAAAAGCAAGGAAAAAAGGGACAGAGAAATGCATAAAACAAAAGAACACATGTAATAAATAAAAGACAGCTGAAATAGAAAATAGCCACGTCACTCTGTTCGAGGTGAAATAGATTTCATCCCTGCTATGGCTACTCTCTTTTTGAACCCCACACCGCCCATATGTGCTATTGCGGTACAGTCTATGCAGGTTCCCGGCAGTACATCAGGTGGGCACCAATGTGGATATAATGTGGCCCAAAAGGCCAGCCTGGTATTAGTCCATGCCTTTTTTCTTTTTTCTTTTTTTGGTCATGCATATATGTGCGGTAGACCTGATTGACCCGCCCAAAAGGCACATATCCCCAGTGGGGCACACCATATGAACAACTTGAATCTTTCTAGGAGAGAAGAATTCACAACCCTACTCTTACAAGTAGCCATCACATTCCTCATTGCATTTTAAACCACAGCCTTTTCATGGTTATTAGGAAAACAGGGAACAATAAAGGGATTATATAACTCAACAGTTACCACCTTTATGTGAAGGAAACCAAAATCATATCCATCTGCACGACTCGTTTTCTGATTGTCCCCTCCCGGTACAAAAACATGAGGGCATGGCTGCAATGGAGCAGAAAGAGCTTTTGCAATAGCTGTTGCTTTGGAGGTTAGGAGCGATCGATAATCTCCAGTTGCTCCAGGCGCTTCTAGAATATCGATTCCCAACGACAAGCCCAGCCCTGCGATAATCTTGGTTGGAGCTACCATGCATGGCCACAAACCATGCATCTGTTCAAATGTCGGAACCTGAAAAACATGAAAGCTGACAAGGGTAAGCAAATTTGAGAAACTCCAGCCCTTTTACTACATGGCCACTCTTATTATTTTGTACGAAAGAAAAAGAACAATTTCAATCTAGTCAATGTTCAAGTGAATAGTTTATTATTTCATAAAATCCACAGAAGCACCATCATTTCAAGCTAATCTAAATATTCTTTAGTCTGTGTTTGGCTATACAAGTTAATTGACTTCCAAACATTCAGTTTAGTCAGGAACAAGTTAGACAATTAATGACATTTCCTAATTTTCATAATTGGGGAAGAAGCCCTCAGATTGCGGTTGCACAGGACTGCAATTTGGGGCTCAGAACATCAAAATTATTTGATACAGAACGAATTACAAGCTGATCAACTCCACGTTATCAAACTAACAATTGCAATACAAATTGATAGTTCATCCAAACCAATGGTTCAAAATACAAACTGGACCAGACTATCGTACCGTGTTGGAAAACAATAGGAACAAAAACAAAGTCCAGTTCACTTGAAACCTGGGTCAACTGGGATTATCAATTTTCATCTATGAAAAACAACAAAGTATTTATCCATGGGTCCTTACTCTAACCCGGGTGGTAGACTCCCAGGAGTTTTAACACCGGGTCAAGGCGTGTGTGTGTGCGTGTGTAAAAAATTAAAATTGAAAAAAAAAAAAAAAAGTATTTATCCACTGTGCTAGATGTGTGTTGGATGTTTAATCTATTCATTCTACTATTTACATTTTTTAATTTAAGCAAACGTCCTGAGGCAAGACCATTCAACCCAGTTAGACTAGTGTATGGACTGAATTGGCATATATATATATATATATATATATATATATATATATATATATATATAGAGAGAGAGAGAGAGAGAGAGAGAGAGAGAGAGAGAGAGAGAGAGAGAGAGAGAGAGAGAGAGAGAGAGGAATGCTCACTTGCGCACCTTATGTGAACACCCGTGAGCACCTTTGCACATGTGTCATGGGCACAGAATCTGAATGGTCCACATGATGCGGCACCCCTTGAAACCTCACAAGCCCAATTTCCAGCCTGATCCAAAACTCTAGTGGGCCATAGCAAAGAGAATGCAAATCAAGGGAGGAAACTGTTTCATTTTGCCATAGCCCACCAGAGTTATGTATCAGGTTGAAAGTTGGGCTTGAGGGTTATAAGCAGTGTTTTAAATAGTGGTAGCATAATGTGTAGCGCCTAGCCCTCTATAGCGTGTAGCGTAAATACGTAGTACCGTGTAGCATAAGCTACATGATACTTATAGTTTTTAATTTTAAAAATAGGACAAATATAATAAACAATGAAAAAAGGAAAAAAATATATATAAAAATGCCTAAAAGATGATTCATTTTATCAATTGTAAGCATGTTCAAAAAAATTATTAGTTATCATTTATCAAAAGTCAATCTACATATATAAGTCAAATCAAATAATTATCACATCAACAACTTTCTAAGCAAACTACTTTAATTAATAATGTCTAATTGAAACCACAAGTCATAATTATGAAAAGAAATAAAAATCTCATAGGTTAAAACTATAAAGTACAATACAAGTGTCACATTCTTCAACATTAGAAACAAAGAAAATGTGAAAAAATAATAAAAAACTAAAATAGTAAAAAAAAAAAAAAAAAATACATTATAGCTTACGCTACGGACGCTACATGCTCCGTAGCTGTAGTGTATGCTACGACTCTTGTAGTGTACACTACAGGGAATTTATGCTATTTGAGACGCTACATACGTAGCCCTATGGCCACGCTACGCTACGTAGCGTACACTACAACTACGCATTTTGGTGCAATCTGTTGCAAATCAAATAGCACAACAGAAGCAGCACCGCTTATGAACCCGATTTCTGCACCTCATTGGGTGCCGTGACTTTTACTTATCCATCAAATGGCCTCTCACATCCGGCATCCATTAAATGTTGTCTCACATCCGGCAAAGTTCAAGTCATACCTAAACATTGCTCAATGCTAAGTTCAGGTGGTTAAGAAAATATGGTTATGTCCAGACGCAACCTAAAATACAAATAATCAGAGTACAAAAGGTAGAGGACCAGTACTGCAGCTAGGCTTTGTTCACCAATATTTGGCATCTTTTAAGCTTCTTCATTACTTCTTTTTCTTTTCTTTTTGGGTAGGTAAGCTGGACTCAAACCCGAGATCTCGATGTTGAAACAGACCCTGACTACCATTAAACTACAGGCTCAAAACCAGCCTCTTCATGTAATAAAAAATCACTGAGAGTTATGAAAAATTCAATTCGATTCAATGAAGATGTCAAGAGAATGACAATACTGGGACCCAAACTACTGTGTGTGCGCGCTTATGTTGTTTGCCAACCCCCTTGTGCACAAGACAAATTCACTTTTGGACTAGTCATAGATATGGTGACCCTTGGACCAAAGATTGGGTACCTCTGGTTGAGAGGTGGAATTATTTGTCAACGATACTTTATAGTTTACGTGCACATAAGGATCATATTTATCTGTGCACATGTGTAACATGTTTCAATTTGCCATGTGAGGGAACGTCCAAGTTCAAGCATCTCACATGTGCATATGTGGCACAATGAATCTTTAAGCACTAAAAAATGTGGGATGTGTCAAATGTGCACATGGAAATGTGTAAATGTGCCACCAACCAAACTTTAATTTCCCACAGGTGTCGCAGTCTATATTGTAACAACATTCCATGATTTGGTAGCCTATGCCATGGATTGCTAATCAAGCCACAACTTTGACCAGATCCAAACAACCCTTGTATGCATCCCTATGGTCGGGAAACTATGACGAAATAATTGTTTGCACACTTCTCTTTGTTGTACATTGAAATCAAAGTCACTGCAAGAGAGTAGCTGTCACCAAGTAATAGGAATTTCCTACCACCCTTGTCACCACAAGGGTATTAATGTCAATATATATCAATAGACACTTCCTAAAGGATAAAGACTGAATCTAAGCTATAATGACATTTCCTACTATGGATACCATTTTTTCCTTAATTACTACTCATTGGGATTTGTAAGAATAAGAGCAAAATCCAATTACTAATGGTCGTTTCAATCTTGGTGTGCTGATGAGGTCTGTTGTGGGTGTTGATGCCACTACCATAGGTTTGAGTCCTTTTGTACTGAGCTTAATAGGTTTTGCTGCTAATCCAATTTCTCGATTCTTCTAGAAAATCAACTCGTTCCCCTTTCTCGATTTTTGCTGCTAATCTTACTTATGACACCACTGCAGAAGATCTTCACCGCATTTTCGGAAGGTTTGGAAAGGTGAAAGATGTGTATATTCCCTAGAACAAGACCCTCAACCGGTCCAGGGGATTCGCCTTCATCCATTTTATCTATGAACAAGAGGCGTTCAACGCCATTAAAAGTCTTCACCAGAGAAGAATCGACGGCAGGGTCGTGCACATTGATTGGGCGAGGAAATCAAACCTTGGGAAAACCCAGAAACAAGTCTCTACCAGTCGTCCCCCCTTTCTCCCACCCAGGCTTCAACAACGTGGAGAGGAGCATCCAGTGGAGATTACCCTCCACACGGAGTCACCCAGGTAAAACCCCCTATTCTGCATCAGGGGAAAACTTTCTCCAGGCCTTCCTTCAAGGATATTTTAAAAGCAAACCACCTGGGAACTAGAGGGTTTCAGCATCGTCCACATTCCCCCCCTCATTCCGACCTACAGGCCCCAGATCCTTTCGTTATTCCAACGGACGACTGATTGGTTAATCGAAAGATCCAATCTCTCTCTTTAGCCCCAATCGCCACGATTGAAAACAAAGGGGTATCCATTCTTCATCTCATAGATGTTTTCCGTACATCACCTTATGCAAGGTTTCAGGTGGATTTTACTCGCATAGCTCCTTGTCAGATCCTTCTGGAATTTAAATCAAAAGTTGAGAGGTCGACGTTTGCTACGGATCACAACCTGCATAAGAAAATGAAGATTGCTTGTGTAGAGGAATGGAAGTTGGATTCCGAAACTCGTGGAGAAGGAGCCTGGATCCGCATCTTCGGTATCCCGTCACATGCTTGGTTCCCTGAGGCCATCGAAAGTGCGACCAACAGCTTCGGGAAGGTAATGGAGATAGACAGTTTAGCCACGCTGGGAGTGTTTCAAGGATTTGTCAGGGTTCGTGTTCAACAGTCTCCGCAGCTCCCACTTCAAGAGCCTAGATTCATGGTGGTACTTGGGAAAGTTTTCCCCATTTTGGGTAAGCTAGAGGTCGAGAAATCGGCGTACCTACCTGATCTTCGTTCTCAGCTCTATGTGAAGCAGGCTACATCTACTAAGGATTGGGTTATCCAAGCCTTCTCTCAACCTAGAGGACCCTCCCAACATTCTTCTGCAGGTGCTCGACGAAATACGGAACCCAGTTCATTTCCACCCAACCACCTAGCCCTGCTCAGTTTAAACTCTGATCTCGACCCCCTCCTGGACCTGCTCGACTCCCCTCAAAGCCCACGGCTGGTTCAGCCACAGCCGCAAGATAACCATTTGATGATGGCCTCTCGCCCACCTGCCCCTTCTATCAGTATTGCTCCAACCTCCCCTGTTTCTATCAACCCAGATCCTTTGCCACTTCTGCTAGAATATCCTAACTCTACCTCTATCCTCCCTACGCTATCTCAAGATGATCAGCCCTGCTCTCCTCTCTCGGCTTCTTTGATGACACCCAGAGTCGATTCTCCTTGCTCCACCCCTCGTCCAATCCAGGTTATTCAGTCTGCATGCCCTTCCTCTCCTACCTGCCCTTCCTCTCCCACCTGCTTCCTCAGTCGCAATAAAGCTCGCTCGGAGGGATGCTCTCCCCTTCATCAGCACAATCCAATTAGAAGCTAGGTGCCGAGTAAGCCGGTCCTTAACAGCGGTCAGCATTTTCTGAAGTCTTATAGTCGGGATTCAAACAGAAAGGTGATATGGAAAGATAATGACATCGCAGATCAGGACGTCGTCAGTAACACAAATCTGGAAGAAAATTCGGGTAGTATTACAGTTGATCTGTCGGCTTTCTTTCTCCAGGAACATCAACACTACTCTCCTCGTGGTATTACTGAGATTGTTAGCAAGAAGTTAACCAAAGACAAGTCAGCAGTGGTTCTTCCCATTACCACCAATCAGAACAGTCAACAGGTAAGAAGGCACAAAGCTACGCTTACTTCCACGACCGAATGGCAAAGCAGACTGCGGAAATTAAAGCGACAGGCAGTGAACTCTAGTTGTGTTACAAATGGATAACGCGATCATATGGAATGCGCGGGGTGTGGGGAACGTGCCTACGGTTAAATCGTTCAAACTGATGGTCAAGAAATACCATCCTCATCTCCTGGCGATCCTTAAACCCTTGCTACCTGATAGTAGGAGGGTGTCATTGGGTCTTAAACTGGGTTTCCATTGCTCAGTTTCTAATCAGGATCAGGGCGGAAAATTTTGAGATTTTTTTCAGAATCAGTTGAATGTTGCTGTCATATCCTCGTCCTCTCAGATGATCATATTGTCCTTCTCTTCTCCTGCTCTGAGAGAGCCCATCTATCTCTCGGTGGTGTATGCGCGATGTAACATTTTGCAGCGAAGGCCTCTCTAGAATGAGATAGAAACTCTTAGTGGATCGTTCCATGGGCCCTGGGCAACCGTTGGAGATTTCAATGCTGTGACATGCATGGATGAAAGGAGAGGCCTCCGTGCCCCTGTCGATTCGAGTATGACGGATTTCTCTGTGATGATTAATACTTCTGGTCTTCTTGATGCAGGGTTTGTGGGGAATCGGTTCACATGGTGTAATAACCGTCAAGGTACCGGCCGTGGGTGGGCGATATTAGATAGAGTGCTACTAAATTCCAGCTGGGTGGCTAAGTTCCCTCTTTTCCGTGTTGAACATCTCCCCAGGGTCAATTCGGATCATGCACTGCTACGGCTTCTCTTCCCTCCCTCATAGCACCCTCAGGTAAGGCCTTTTAAATTTCTTAGGATATGGACTTTGCACGATTCTTTTCGTCCGCTGATTCAGAAGGTGTGGAGCGGATATTGCTCCACCCAACCGCTGATTAACATTCAACTAAAATTGAAGAAAACAAAACAGTTACTCAGAGTATGGAACAAGGAAACCTTTGGAAATGTCTTCTATCAGGTCTAGAAAATGGAAGCTAAGTTAGAGGAAATCGACTCCAGGATGCAATCGTCTCCTTCAAGCGATCTTTCAAATCAATCCTTTGAAGTGAAAGAGAAGTTAAATCAGCTCCATCTGATGGAGGAGGTGTTCTGGAAGCAAAAATCCAGAAACTCTTGGCTTAAAGAGGGAGATAGGAACACCTCTTTCTTTCATTCAACGGTAAATGAAAGAGTAAGAAGGGCTACCATCAACTCTATCACAACTGCGGTTGGGGATTCTGTCTCGTCTATTCCCGACATAAAAGCTGAAGCTGTTCTCTTTTTTGAAGATCTGTTCAAATCTGAATCCTTAAACGAGCACCCAGATTTTCTTCAGGCGATTCCCCACGTTATCACTCCGTCAGATAATGATGCTTTGTTGTCCCCCCTACGTTGGAGGAGGTCAAGGTGGCTACCTTTTCACTACCCAAAGACAGGGCAGCGGGCCCTAATGGTTTCTCTGCGGCATTCTATTCGTTTTGCTTGGACATCATTGGAGATGATATCCTAGCTGCTATAAAGGATTTCTTCGCAGGGTCTCCACTCCCTAGAGCGTTCACCTCCAACTTCATCTGTCTTATCCCCAAATCGCATTCAGCCTCTTCTTTCGCTGACTTCCGTCCTATTAGCTTATATAATGTTATTTACAAAATTTTTGCTAAATTGTTAGCTAATCGGTTGAGTTCTCTATTGCCTAAGATGATATCGCAGGAACAAGGCGCCTTCATTCAGGGGAGATCGATAACGGGTAACATCGTGCTTGCTTAGGAGGTTATTAGATATATTAACAAAAAAGTCAAGGGCGGAAATCTCATCATCAAGCTTGGCCTGGAAAAAGCCTATGATAGGGTGAACTGGGGCTTCCTGAAGCAAGTTCTCTCCAAATTCGGCTTCGATCAGCGGTAGGTTTGGCTTTTAGAAAATTGTTGGGAAAACAATTGGTTTTCTGTTCTTATCAATGGAGAACCAACGGGATTCTTTAAATCTTTCCAGGGTCTAAGATAGGGGGACCCTCTTTCCCCTGCGCTGTTCATCATTGCTATGGAATTCTTCTTGGTTAATCTCAATCTTATGATCGCTAGTGGCAGAAGTCATCCATTTGCTATGCGGCAGGGCAGCCCCACCCCTTCTCATCTTCTATACACTGACGACATTCTCTTATTCACCAACGGAAAGAAGGAAAACCTCACCATCATCAAGTAGTTCCTAACCTTATTCCAGGAAGCAACATGATAGAAAATTAGCCAGAGGAAGAGCTCCTTCATTTGCTCTAAGGCGCTTATCCCAGCTAGGATAAGAGCCACGGAGCGAATTCTGGGTTTCAGGAAAGCCTCCGACGAAATCAGATATTTGGGTGCTCCGCTTTGCATCGGCCGAATGAGAGCATCGGCGCTACAATTCCTGGTGGACAAGGTGGATAGAAAGATTTCTGGTTGGATTGGTAGGCAGATTTCTCAGGATGGGAGGTTAACTTTAATTCGGCATGTTTTGGGCAGTTTTCCCATTCATATCATGGTAGGTATGAACATCCCATGTCAGGTGATTGAAAAGATGGAAAGAAGCTTTTCAAATTTTTTTTGGGACTGTGTTGAAGGGAAAAGAAAATTCCACTGGTTGTTGTGGTCTAGGATTGTTAAACCCACCGACGAAGGAGGGCTGGGAGTAAGGAGATTAAAAGAATAAGGAGATTAAAAGAAGGCATGGACGCTCACCATCTAAAACTGACTTGGTCAGTTCAATTTGGGGACCAGCCGGGTCCTTGGGGGAACCTCATGCGAAGTAAACACACCACAGATATCTCGTCTGATGTCCTCCCTCCTCCTGCCTCTAATGTGTCTCCGTTGTGGAAACGAGTCCGATCCCTATTGCCCCTTTTGAGGGAGACAGTCATGTGGGAGGTGGGTAGAGGGGAAATAAATTTTTGGGTAGTTAACTGGATGGGTAGGGGTCCCCTCCAGCGACAGGTGGACAGTGCTATTCCACCAGAGGTACAAAATTTACAAATCAAGGGCGTTATTGGTTACTCAGGGCCTCTCCCCCCCTCTTGGGTGTACTCGATTCTTGCTCAGTACATTATTTATGATATGTTTAGTGGTGATTATTTGACGGCCGATGAAAACTCAGAATGCATCTGGCCGCTTGAAAATTTAGGTATGTTCACGCTACGGTCAGCCTGGTCCCTCTTGAGAGCATCCTCCCCCTCAATTTCATGGGCCATTTGGATCTGCCACCCATTCCCCCCCCCCCCAAAATTGCAGTTTTTATGTGGAAACTTATCCAAAAAGCGATCCCGGTTGATTCTTGTGTCCAAGCTAAAGGAGTTGCGCTCGCCTCTAGATGTTCTTGCTGCCTGCAAGCTGCAAATGTCAATCCACAACCGGAGTCAACTGAACATCTCTTTCTGTTCGGTCGCCATGCTAGATCCCTATGGATCACATTCGGTCAGTTGTGTGGAGTTCCTCATCTGGTTCAGAATTCAGTTGTTGGGAAACTAGCCCATTGGAGATCACTAGCGGCTCCAGAAGTTGTGTCCAAGCATGTCAGATATCTGCTCCCTATCATAATCCTTTGGGAGATTTGGCGTTCCAGGAATGAGACACATTTCAATAACTCGCCAATGGCCATCACGAAATCAGCGGCGCGCGTCAGATGGTGACAAAGCGTATCTTAGACGTTGATATTTTTGAATTTTCTGTGAGGCCGCTCCGCCCTCCTTCCTTGAAGCCGGTTTTCTTGCAGTCTTGTGGTGGTGAGGTGCTGGTTAAATGGAAATTCCCGTCCCCTGGTTGGGTCAAATTAAATATTGATGGCTCGGCTCTTTCTAATCCAGGGCCATCAGGTGGGGCCGGGGTTTGTAGGAATGCCTCCAGTTCCTTCCTATTTGGTTTTTCGGCGGCATATGGGGTTGGTACAAATAATTTAGCGGAGCTCCGTGCTATTCATGATGGGATGGTGTTATGTTTGGAACAAGGTTTCGATAGAGTTATGGTTGAGTCGGATTCAAAGGTGGCGATTGAATGTCTCACCTCTCCTTGCAAGTTTCCTTGGAAATGGAAACCTTGGATCTCTAGAATCAACTATCTTCGGAGGATGGACCAATTTTCTTTCTCCCACACTTTTCGAGAGGAGAATAGCCCCGCGGACGGTTTGGCTCGACTCGGGAGTTTGTACCAACTCTCTTCTACCCACCTCAATTCCAGTTCGCTTCCGGCTCATATTCGTGCGATGCTTGTGTTGGATAGGGTCGGAATTGGTGCGATTAGAGCCCCCGGTAGCTGTTTCTGTTCGTTTCATGCTCTGTGGGTATATAGTGCCCCTTATGATAGGTCCCCTCAGCCTATTTTTTGTTTCTGAGGGCACCCGAATTGTCTTCTGAGCTCTGCTTTGTAAATCCCTTTTTTTGGAATGAAAAAAAGGTGGTGAGCTCCCACCTTTCTGGATTAAAAAAAAAAAAAAAAAAAAGCTTAATAGGTTTTGGACTCCCTAAACTACTTCTCTTTTCCTTTTTTTTTTTTTTTTTTTTTTTTTTTGACTCCCTAACTTAATATCCAAAAATTGCAAAAGAAAAGAAAAACAATATTTAGATTAAATATAGAAAAAAACAGACCTCAATTCGAATTCCACAACCTTGCAAGAGGATGACATTCGCAATGTTCTTCCCTTCTTCCGCACGTTTTTTATTTAATGGGTGAGAAACCAGTATTTTCGATATCTCCTTGTATAGCTCATTGACAACAGCAGGCGTGTTCTTAGCTTCCTCTGTATCATCCGGAGCTTCAGCTTTCAAATGTACGATTGTCCTTCAAAGGATCTGTCCCGAATATAATTCCACTCAGTTTAGGCCCCTTCACAACCACCCCACATCTATGTTCCGTGGCATATCTGCAAACAATTGTACTATTGTTAACCTTCTCAGTTAAATTACAAGACGAGCATTGAGAAAATGATTCATACATTTCATTTAATATGCCGATCAGTTATGATTAAAAACTCCTTCAGTTTTGGCATGCTTGAAGGAACCGGCTGAAGGTCTAAATAACCACATTATTCATTCTTTAATTTAGAATTATCAATTCCAGCAGAAAATGGAAAGCAATGCAAAGTGGTTGCGTTTTATACCTAGAAAAACAAGACAATTTTAACAATGTTGAAATGAGGTTCTGCAAATGGGTATTGGAAAATCTTTTTTTTTTTTTTTTTTTTTTTTTTTCCAGAAACCCAGAAAAAGAAATCCTTTACTTTCTGTTGTGGTATATATTTTTTGAACAGTCCAGACTACCTCTAGAAACCTCACTACCAAGCAATTAATTTTCTGAACTTTCAGGAAATGAATATGTTGAAAAAGCTGCCATAATTCATCATGACTGGATGCACATGTGAAATGAATTGCAAAGTTACGGATTAGTCGAGAGAAAATGACAAAAGTTGTAATATTTCATAGTATTCTTAATAATAAAAAATTACCCCACAACATGCAGTTAGATTACTTGCACATACCTTCATGGAGACACTCAATATGAAGGCCATGGAAATTATAATTTGGTTATTTCCACTTACTAGCCCACAAAAAGGTATGGGCTCAATGTCAACCCCTGGTGCAAGCTTATAGTACTTGAGAACTCACTTGTCTCTCCACTAGCAGTGTTGGGATTCCCAGTTACTGTAGGCTTGCACCAGTGGTCGATATTGAAGAAGTCATAGTTTTGAATGACAAGACGAGTGAAGGTGCAAGCACAAAGCCAAATTTATGGAGGGGTGCTTTAGAATCTAAATGATTTAAAATTAGTGGGATTAAAACAGAGTATATCGAGTGCAATTTTAGTGACAATAGGAATGGAGCTAAGGATTTAGTTAAAATTGATAACCAAGAAGTTCCACAAAATGACCACTTTCAATATATTGGGTCGATAATTTTGTGATTGGGGAGATTGAGAAGGATGTTGCCCATACAATTCAAGCTGGGTAGAAGAAATGTAGATGTCTATCAGCCCTCCTGCTCGTAACAATCCTAGTGTTTTGATCCATTGTAGCAAAGTTTGACTGAATAACAGGAATAAGGTTGTGTTACAACATAAAACACCAAAGTGAGAATTCTGTACTTCCTTCTTGAATAATAAAATTGCCACAAAAATAATAAAGATGGAAAATTGAGAATCATGGCATCAAATGATAGAACCAGCATAAGTTTCCCTTCTTTTTTTTTCTTTTCTTTTTTTTTTGAAAGGCAGAACCAACATAAGTTCACACACAAGCTTCATCAGATATTTTGTAAAATTTCGAGAAGAAAAGGATAAAACTTTAAAGACTTCAGAATGAGAAAAATCTTGCAAATGATTGTTAAATTACCTACTACTCAATAAGGGCGTCAACAGCTCGAGCTAGCCATTAATATCTCCAGCCCATTACAGGTAGGGTTGTCAACTGGCCAGGTTCGAACCAGGGTGAAGTCTGTCCAAGCCTGGCCTGCAAGCTAAAACCTGGACCCAAGTCCGGCCCGGGCCAGTGACAGGTCAAGACTAACAAGCCCAACCCCTGGCCATGATGTTTATGCATGGCCTGGGTCCGAGTATGGCCTGATCCCAACCCCAGCTACCCTCTTTTATGCAAGATCAGGTTATTCATTTGGGATACCCAATCATGCATGATTGACAAGAAATACCCTTGAAGTCAAGTTCGGATATAATTAACGGGATCCTAGACGCAGCCCAAGCCTAGCTACCGCGGTTAACAAACAGGCTTAAAGTTTACTCCCAGTCCAGCCCTCAAGCCTGGTATTTCAGCCCAAGCCTAGCTCAAAGTGGGCCAAGCCAGAAAGGCCGATGAGCCAGCTCGACCCATTGACACCCCTAATTACAGGTGGCTTCAGGCCTAGACTCTTGGCCCTAGACTCAAAATTCAGGCATGATACTAACAAAGCCAGGTTCTGTCACGTCGGGCCACGCCCTGGCCACATGTATAGAATGACATGGAGGCACAAAAACACTGCCTCCAAAGCCACTTGACCCACTCCTTCCGTGTGCACGCGCGCACATGCACATGTGTCATTATCATCACTATCTTAGAATTTCACTTAATAATTTGGTAATCTGGAGTCAGTTTAATGGTAGATTAGAAAAATTTACAATCAACTGCCGACCAAACATCAAACTTCCTCTTTTCCCAACTTTGGAACTGATGCTGGCAAAGGCTCAGATTGACAGCATGCGAATCCACCAAAGTCCCACTCCGTACTAACCCCAACCAACTAAGGGTGGCAATGGGCCAGGTAGCTCACCGACCTGGATCTAGACCGGGCTTGGACCTACTAGCTCGGCCTCTAGGCTAAGGCTTGGGGACCTCACATGCATGGTCCGATTAATTTTTGGGCCAGGTTTACGCTCAAGCCCTTTTAGCCTAACACAACCTAACCCAATGCTGCCTGACCCGAATTTTTATATACAATTGTTATATCCTACAAATATGCCATTCTAATCCTTAGGCAACTGTCTATCTTAAATGTGGATTGTTGGTTTCATTCCACTAAACTGTTTAATTTTTAGTGCATGCGTGGCCCACTTGATAAACGGATAGATTAGAAAAATTCAACGGCGAAATAGGGATTTTATCCACTTTTGAGTTGGGCTGGGTCCAATCAGGTTGGGCCCAAGCCCAAACAATTTGTTTCCAGCTCAGGCTTGGGGCTGATATGCTTGGCCCCTTCCGGGCCTAGCCTGGCCCAGATCAAAACCGGCCCATTCCCACCCCTACAGCCAACTAATACACGTGGCACCACAACAGCAGCACGTCAAGCTGCATGTGAAGGGTGGCATGGCACCTGTCAATGCTAGAAAACTAATCTCTCGACGAGGTGAATCCCAGGATGCCTTTCTTTGTCTCTGTGGAGTAATTCATCCTTCCATTTATGCCAGCAGTTGTACAAATTTCCTTTACCAGTCCCCACATTATGTACTCAAGGTCTTTACAATTCACATGGTTTTTCTATTGTTATCCAGAGGCCACATCACATTTCCTTCACAAATGTTTTGATTGCTCAAACATCCAATTGAATAGTCATTCCTGCATTGCACTATTCTCAGAGCAGGATTTCTAATTGCAACAGAAAGTAGGATGCTCTGCAAACATTTGTCAGGGTGAAATTTTAGAATTAATGGATTAGTTAGATAATGTGTCATTTCACACCATGGCTCTACCTATCATCTTAAAATGAGTCAACTCAGCTTAGTCCCATGGTTTTGGTAGGCAACAAAATGAGTCACCAAATTGAGACATGGCTGAAATAGGACTGAAACGAATTAAACGGACTGAAACTGAATGACACAGGATGAGAGCTCCAGGCGATTAATACTCTAAAACCACTATTTAAAACCATGTTTTAAATGCTCGATTACAAAGTATATATTAGGGAAATAAATTACATAGTACACATTATGAGAGTATATTAAAATGCGAATTCATTGTAATCACAAATGTTCTTCTTCATTATTATAGCCTTGTCCTAGATATTTGGGGTTGGTTTCATGAATCCAGTTTTGTCTGACATAAAGACCGGAAACAGAATTTCTCACAATTGCTTGAAGAAAAGGTCAGCGACCAGCTGTCAACCTACTTCATTTAATTTGTCTTCTGGAAAGAGTTCCATGAATTCCAAATCTTCTTACATATCCAATGGTTATATTTCTTGCTCGAATTTGAACTGGCTCCGAGGGATGATCAATCTCAAGGAGCTTGCATTGAATGGTGTTGATTTATCAGCAGCAACTTCTGCATTGAATTGAGCAGAACCCATTTCACGTATGTACAATCTTAGACAACTTCAACTCTCCGATTGCAGAATTTCCTGTCCAATTCCAGTAACTCAATTAATCAACCTCACACATCTATCTTATCTGCAGATGGGTTTTAATTTTCTAGCCTCTTCTATCCCAATTCAACTAGCTAATCTCACATCACTTTCCTCAATTGATCTCACTAACTCCCATCTCCATGGTCCCATCACATATTTCCCCCAATTACAAGAGCTCTATGTCGATGACAACCCCGATGCCACCATCGATCTCCTTTCCATTTTTACTCTCCCAATGCTGCACTTACAAACACTTTCGATTCGACATACCAATGTCATTGGGTCAATCCCACCTTCAATTTCAAATGCCTCTTCATTGGTCTCTCTCGCCATATCAAGTTGTTCGATTGAAGGGACAATTCCATCTTCCATCACGAATCTTTCTAATTTACACTATCTTGACGTCTCTTTCAATAGTTTTACTGGTTTCCTTCTGTCTTTGTTATCTAGCCTTAAAAACCTCAAGGTCCTAGACACGTTTGAGAACTTATTACAAGGACCAATCCCGGAATCCATATATGAAATTGCAGCCCTTCGATATCTTAATTTGGGAAGGAATGGTTTCAATGGAAGGATACCCAATTGCATCGATCAGCTTACAGAACTCAAAACCTTTATCATTAGAGACAATTTCATGGAGGGCACCATCTCTTCATTGTTCTCATTGTTCAGAAATTCCTCCCCCTTTTTCATTGAACTCAGCTCGAGGGGGGTAACTGTAGAAACAGATCAAAGCCTATTTCACTCTAGCTTCCTACTTGAGTATCAGGGCTTGCGTTCATGCAATCTGAGAGGGAAAATTCCAGCTTTCATATCTAATCTAACACAACTGGCATTCCTAGATCTAGCTAACAATAACCTAACTGGAACAATCCCTTCTTGGCTATTCCAACTCCCCAAACTCTATTTCTTAGATCTCTCACACAACAACCTCCAAGGTGTTGTCCCTCCTTCCCTTCAACTACATCTCAATCTCCTATTCCCAATGCTAAAGTTAGCAAGCAACAACCTTCAAGGCCCAATTCCTCTGCTGCCCAAGAATGTCAACATTCTCGATCTGTCTCAGAACAATTTCAGCGGTGAAATCCCAACCCAAATCGGGGAAAGACTATCAGATGCTAGATACATTTCGTTTTCGGGAAATAAACTCTCCGGTTCAATTCCGAGCCCCCTTTGTCAATTGAACAATGTTCTTTTAAAGCACCTTGATCTTTCAAATAACAGATTATCTGGGAAAGTCCCTTCCGGCTTGGGAAACTGCAAATCTCTTATTTCTCTAAACCTTGCTTCAAACAACTTCTCTGGAAGCCTCCCAATTGAACTTGCGTTTGCAGAAAATCTCAGCTCTTTACAAGTAAACGACAACCGTTTTCATGGTCCTTTTCCGAATTTCATCCACCACCTCAAAAACTTGGAGATTTTGAACTTGGGAAATAACCAATTTGAAGGAAAGATCCCCTCCTCTATCGGTGAGCTCTGGAATCTTAGAATCCTTGTGCTAAAATCAAATTCTTTCTACAATCTTATCCCCAACAGAGATAACCCAATTGCAAGAGCTCCAATTCATGGATTTCTCAAACAACCAACTCACAGGCCCAATCCCAAATAACTTAGGTGGGCTCAAAACAATAATTCACCAACCCAAAAAAGGATTCGTGCTTGGTTACATGGTTGAGCTTATTTATGCAGGCATTGAATTGGAAATGATGAGTAAGGGGATGGAGCATGAACTTGACTTTGTCTTCTCATACCACAATGGAATCGATCTCTCAAGTAATTATTTGGAGGGAAAGATCCCAAGCTATCACATGAACTTGACTTTGTCTTCTCATACCACTTGAGTAAGGGTCTTCTGCAGGGTCTCCACATGCTCAATCTATCACATAACAGGTTTTCTGGTGAAATCCCTGCGAGTTTTGGCAACACGAGAGGGTTGGAGTCGTTGGATCTCAGTTTCAACCATTTGGTCGGCGCGATCCTGGGGACACTGACTTCATTGGACTTTCTTGGGCATTTGAATCTTTCTTATAACAATTTGAGTGGAGAGGTTCCAGTAGGATTGCACTTTGATACATTGAGTGGAGATGGGTATACTTACATTGGAAATGCTTTGTTGTGTGGGCCTTCTGTTCAAAGAAGTTGGGAGATTGGAACCAGTGTTGCTGATTTTGAAGGGGAGGAAGAAGGTGAGGATGGGAGAGAGAAGTGGTTGTTTTATGGGACTGTGGCCTTGGGTTATGTACTTGGATTTTGGGTGTCTTTTGGGTTCTTGGTCATGAGGAGATAGAAATGGCATCATAGGAGAATGTTTTTGTACTTTTTGTTTTGTTTTGTTTTTTTTTTTTTTTTTTTTTCTAGGCCCGGTTTTCAATTAAAGAAATAAGATTGTGAATTTAGTAAATCCATGAACTCATTAAATTCATGGATTTGCATCAGAATTAGATTTGTCAAATTCCCAAGTCTATCATTTGAGAATCAAACTATAAATCCATGGATTTGGAGAGCATTGTTTGTAATGTCGAGGCATAGCAGGAAGGTTCACATGCAAAATGGTGTATGCATAAAATTCAAATGAGGGTTTCCCCTTCACAGAAATAGGATCATGCAAAAATCATGCCAATCCAATCATCATGTAGGCCACATGATATAAAGCAATGGACAACCACTGAAAAACCTTGAAATTCAGATGTCACTTGAAGATTGCATCAGCATGATTTTTGGGGCACCCCGTTTTCATTTGAGGCAACCATGTTATACTGGTTGGATACCGTACATACACCATGGTGGGCCCAATATACCAAGTACGTGTACCTGGGATATTCCTGTAAGGGTTTTTGTTTCTTCTTTCCTTTGGAAAGAGCTTATTTTGAGCATTTGCAAAGTATTTATTTATTTATTTATTTATTTTGTGCAAGATGCAAGATTTGCCTCAAATCCATACATTTATGGAGCTGTGGATTTAGTTCATGGATTTGGCAAATCCCTAGCAAAGTACAAACAAGAGTTTTGACATCCATGGATTTCACAGATATCTGTGGAATCCCTCAACCCAAACAGCCCCTTAGAATCTTGGCCCCATCGCCAAGCTAGACCAAAACTCAAACCCATGTTGTGCCTCAACCGAGCTTGCAATCTAACCAACTGGACTTCGCAGTTGGAGGCATATTGGAGAGGTGTTGATGAAGTGGAACCGCAAATAACTTCGCCGATATATTATTTTAGATAATTTGGGGTGGAAAGTGTTCAATATAGATGAGTTGGGTGAAGAATAATGTATTAGTTTTCTTTGAGGGGTATTGGCTTTCTTTCTCCCAGCATAGATACAAATTCCTTTTACACATCAATAAATTATGGTTTTCGAGATAAATTACTTCATAGAATAGTTCGAAATTTGAAGAGGGAATTTGTTATTTCCTGGTGGATTTCCATGTCGACAGGCCATATTGCAAAAGAACGGAGATTGGATTGTGGTAGCCATTTGATGAGCACCTATAAAAGCAGATCCATCACAACTAATGGATGGTGAAATTTGCCCAATCATTGTATTTTCCCATCTGCCTGGTGGGCCACGAGATAAACAATCCTTATCACACCACTCATGCTCCATTTGTAAAGCGAAGATCAGTAGCATGTAACTTCCAAGCATAGTTCAAAAGATCAAAAACCTTACTTAACGAGTTGTCAGCGATAAGCCACTATACAGGCCAAGAACTTCACCCCAAACCTGGTCTATCACCTACTAACCCCCAGCCACTTAAAATTTCTTCAAGCCCAAGCCTGACCTGACTGGACCCATTTAATTGTAATCGGGTTGAGCTCGAAGGAAGGGAATTGACCGAGCATGACCCAACTCTGGTCTTCAAAATGGAATAGAGGCTAAATCCTAACCTGGAACAATTAGCAGGTACATATATTTTTATATACATCATATATGTCTCTATACTTAAGACTTTTACTTTCTTATCCCCATTTAAATAGTAACCATTTTCTGTAATTTTCCATTTTGATTGGATTAAAAACATCATCTGATTGGGACATGGCCCGCCCATGACTACTCCCACTAGAACAATGGCTTAGAATGCATAAAAAGTGGGCGCCATTCATGCAATTGTTATGTTGAGAAAAGTTCTCCTCTGAGGAAGCATCATGTAACTATGTAAACAAGGAGAGGCCGGGTTGAAAACCAAGATTTTGGGTGAGTTCTGAATGCAACCTAAAAATAGGTTTAACAGGTTCTTCTCTGATAGTTGTGGAGGAAGCAGTGTCAATGCTTTTCAAAACTTGTACCAAAGGCTAAGATTGTGTCCACAGCTACAGTCTACATGTTTATTCAATGGGCCTTTCCCATATTTGGTTTTGACCTTTCACAGCTTGCATTCTAATACATGCAAGAGGCGGAAATTACCACCTCCCCAAATGGTTATTTTATTAATTAGAAAACAGGGGAGGTAGTTACTATGGCATGTGACCTATCTGGGCAAAAATTAAACCACTCAAGCTTTGGGTGGCACCCAAATATGCCTTTGTAAAGGATAGTGCCCTTGTAACAACCATGTAACACTACAAGATGGACGTTGTGAAATGGAGTTTTCTTTAACCACTATAGTTAGAACCTGATCTCAACTATCTGAAGTCAGGTTTATGAATAATCTCATGATTGTTTGGCAGAAGTTTGCTGATTGGCTCCTGATGTAGAGCGGGTCGAGGACACTTTCATGTCCAAGAAGGCCCGATCAGAGGCAGAAGCCATCAAGACAGTTGGAACCTTAAAACAGGCATATCTCGTAAACCGGAATGAGTTACTCGATGTACCATATATGATTTTGGGGTAGGACGAGCTACTTTAGCCAGCCAACCTAGCTATTCTGGTTGCCCACACCGAATTTGTGAGATTCCATCATATCGATGTTCACACCCCAAGTATAGGGTTGTGATGTAATAATAAACTCGGTAAGACCGAAGTTGAATCCACAGGGTCTGAAAGCTGTACGTAATCTGAAAATAACCAAAACTAGAACTAGAATAAGACGAAATCTAAACCGAGTAAATGTGAGGGAATAATGGTGAAAATATTAATCTAAAAATTATAAAATTCATAGGTAGGAAACTAGGGTGCCAAGGATCCACTTGTAGAGATCAGGGAGATCTACACTTGATTCATAAACTCAATTGGACTTCGAGTCCCATCTTCATCCAGTTGGAAGATATAACCATGAAAATCAATGTGAACTTCTTTTAATCTAGTTTTCAAGAGATAAGACTGATGTAAATTAGAATGGATTCCATCACAAGATCATGCCATGAGACAAATGAAACAACAAAATTAAAATAATCCACAGCCAATCTGAGTGATGTATGAATGTTAGGAAGAATTCCATCATCCAACCATGTCCAAGAGGCAATGGTGAACAACATGGCTTCCTAACCGCATAATCAAAGTAGTGAAATGAATTACTTAAAGCCATCACAAATTTATTATAATGTAAGTCACAACAAACCATTAAAAACTACAGGCAATTCCTTATGATCAAACTAACATTAAAGTAGTTCAACTAACATAATCCAAGCCGTAGAATCTTCCCATCACGTTACAAGCTTCACCTCTTAGCCCTATCTAAGAGGTATAGCCCAACATAATTGGACCAGATTTGAAAAAATTATAATAAAAAGACTGTAAATAAAACAAATAAACAAGTCTAAAAACTACTCTCTCTCTCTCTCTCTCTCTCTCTCTCTCTCTCTCTCTCACTAACGTTCCCAGCAACTAATTGCTTGATTTTCTCCACGTCTCTCTCCCTCCTTTTTATAGGAAAACGGTGTCGGTCGAGTGGAGAGGCGGTGACTATAGCTGGAGTCGGTGCAGAAGAGCCGACCTCATGTTTTGCACAACAAAGAACGCGATTCGCGGAATATTTGGAAACCAACTTGCGTCGGCTCAGAATTGTGGTGGCTGATGGCCCAAATTTTCGATTTAGCTTCATGAACGGGGTCAGGACTCCCTTCTACATCTTCTGGACAGATTGGATCATTGATCTGATCATCCCCTTGATCGTACAGTGGCCCACTATGGCCGATTTTTGCAGACACAGAGCCTGCGCACGGTCCTTGCGCTGTGACAACTGGTGGGTCCCAAATCGATGTTCTTTGAGAAATCCGGTCCGTCCATTGGATTACCCTTAGAATTTCAGTAAGATGGACGGTTTTTAGATCGAATTCGATGTGGTCCACAGGATTTCTTATTGTACCGTTGGTCCTCCATTTGGACGGTTAAAACCCGATCACCGTTGTCTTCTTCAATTTTGTCACCTAGGCATGGATGAGAGGGATCAAGGGACTCTTATGGACAGTCTGGATCAAACCGTTGACGCACGGTGGTGGCCCATAATACCCAACCACTTGCTCTATTTGCAGCAATCAGAGAATGGCAATTGCCGTTTTTTGAATTGTAGTCGGTCAACACCTTGTTGACCGAGTTCACTAGCTCGGTGCACTGTGCACTGACTGTGTACTCACACCAATGAATGTGGGGTCCATCTTGATGTAAATGAGAAATCCAAGCCATCCATCAGTTCTTTCATCTAATTTAAACGGGTCGAGCCCAAGTTTGAAGAATATCTAGAGATCAAGTGGGCCCAAAATCAACAGTTTATGGGATGATCTATCCATTGGGCCACATCCACAGGGATCTGAGGGCTAAAATTCGACGTGTACGGTTAATTTATGGTCCTTAAGCTATGTATGAAGTTTCGAGCCGAATGGATGGTGGGAACCCTGTGATCTTGCATTCTAACTAACTTTTAGGCCCGTTTAACGTGAGATACAGGATTTTCTCGGATCCCGGGTGTGTAAATTCATCGATCTTGGTCCCCTGGGGTCTGTCTCTTGCCTTGGTGACTTCGGAGCGTTAAATCCATGCTTTTAACACCCTTTTTCAGTCTAGGCTCCTAAATTCACATTGCAACACAAACACGATTAAAATAAGGCATTAAAGAGTATCATGTTCGTAAAAGCAGTTAATAACTGGGGTCTAATATGCAATATTCGACCCTCAACATAACTCCCAACCAGCATTTTGCTATCCCAAGCAAAGTATGAGAACAATAAGTTGAGAATTACAGGACAATTTCTATAAACTCGAGTGATTTTTGAAAAATAATCTAGATATTAGAATTATAAGATTCATGAATGTTGGGTATTACTTTCTCCTAGAATTAAGCGCACGGTAAACTTCATAATCAAGTTCAAAGTATTAATCCATTCATTAGAAAAAAATCTAAACATTAGGATCCATGAGTGTATAGCATAATCTCGGCTTATCAACATTAAGATTCAATAAGTTATTTCATGATATCATTAGTAACCAACAAGAGAATTCATAATAACCAAAACTTACCTCACAGATCATCCTTTCATTCTACCAACTTTTGATTTTTCCATTTAAAATAACGCCAAGGAAGGGAATCAAATCCTCACCTATAAGGAGCAAACCTATGGCAAAGACCAGTCGCCCAACAATTTCTGAATGTCAACCCTGAGGACTCGAATCCTCACCTATAAGGAGCAAACCTATGATGAAGACCATTCACCCAACCCTTTTAATTTTCTCAAGCTAGTTCCTTTCATGCTTAGTGATTACCAAGTTAATCCTTTAATATCGAATTGAAACCTCAATGTGTAAGCGAGATGTGACATGTGAAATCATAATTCAATCAATGTTTACAACTTCTAATCATGGTTTAACAATTCGAACTTAACTGTGAAATCTAACAGATAACTGAATCCAAGAGTCATAAATCACCAACATTACGTATCTTATAATTCTAAATTAACGATGGCCATCAAAATCACTTTGAATTCACAAGAATTTCCAAAAAAAAAAAATAACAATTTTTGCTCAAGACAGAGAAAACACTGATTAGGTTACTTAATCTCCCACTCCCAACCTAAAATTTATACTGTCCTCAATGTAAAATATGGAAGTATGCAATGCACATAAGACAATGAAAATAAGGAAGAAGTGATGGAAAGATAGTACCTGGACGAAGGAATCAAGAAGATTTTTCCAAAGTGAACGCAACATGAGAGCAGGTCAGCACATGAGTGAAATCAATGAAAAGAAAACTATCTTAACGGCATAAAACCGACTATCCTAAAAAAGCATCAAGCAAACTATCCTAGTCCTATGAAAATAAAGGAAAAACTACTCAGTCATGCCGCAAGGTTCCTCTGCCGGCCAATATCTGCATAAATTTCTTAGTAGGTTTCTCAGCAAGATCATCCAAAAGCCCTTTTTATTAATAGGCTTGGATGCCCTGGAACATGAATTTTCAGAGAAATTTATGAACCTCAGCATAAAGTTTTCTTTTAATTTCCTGAGGTGTCCAAAGTATATATGATTCACCTGTGACAGAGAAAGTTTCAGAGTTAATACCCTATGGTGAATCAGAGACTACAAGTAGATAAAATTCAGAAAAATTCTCAGGAAGTAATATAGTTTCAACACATTCAGAAGTTCCAGATTTCAGTTCATTTTTCAGCTTATCTTACTTTAATGGTAAACATTCAGGGTCTGGGGAAGGAGGGGCTTCAGAATGAGGGTTCTCTCAGTCCATGATATCTACCGAGGTATTGTCTTGCGAGGCATCCACTTTGTCTTTTGACATGAGATCGTTTGAATCTGTAAAGTGTGTCAAGCAATCATCCAAAGAATTGAGAAATTCACTTGAGTGTGACTTATTTTCCACATTGGAGCTCATGATGATCTGCCCAAGGAATCCATTGTCCTTGAAAGTGGATGGAGGTACGCTCTCTTGCTCCAGTCCTGCACAGACAAATTAAAGATCAATAGGGAAAGCATCGATGTGATCACTCTGTTCATTGAAATTACTCAATCGAGGAGTTGAATTGTCAAATGTATACAGCTCAGATGGTGACCTCAACTTAGTGGTTTCAAATTCTAGAGTTGTAGCGAGCAACTCGTCCTTCTCCCAAATTACATCATCATTCGATTCAGAGGAGTGGTCCAAATATGTTTCACAAGAGTTAGAAGGGTCGGTTGTAAGGGGCTCATCCTCTACTTTTAAATCAAACATGTTAGGTGAGAGGAGTGCTCATTATGACCGACTACTTCGTGTACGTCTTGATCATTGACATGGACCAAACTTAAGATTGATTCTAGGAGAATTTGGGTTGCACGTTCATAATAGTCATCCCAATACACATCATTGTCTAATTCTGTGCAGTAGTGCACACTTGGGATGGGATCGCTTTCCTCACATTTCATTCCTGAATTGGGTTGAGGTTCGAATAAACTAACCTTTACATCATCATTGAAATCCTATGTGTCATGTGAGGGAGGTGTGTCATCATCATTGTATTTGAAAGATAACCACGTCTCTTAACCATTCCTTTGGACTGTCATCGAGATCGACTTATCGGAAAATTGAACCATATGCTCATTAATGGACTCCAACTACTTATTTGTAATTCCAGAGTTCTTCAAAAGCGAGTTAGGATCACTTTCCTCGCATAGTATTTCTGGAATGAATTGTGGCTGGGATGAATGAGCCTCCTCTGCCTTATCAAGGCATGAATTAAGCGCTTCCAATGATTTTCTAATTTCCGCAAGACAGGCCATATTACGTTGAAATGAATCCTCTTGGATCGTTTCTGGTTAGATCTCAAAGGTAGGGGATCCAACAGAATAATCATTATAACATGTTGTTGGTTCATTTTTCCAATTTTGATGTTTCCACTGGTTATATTCATACGGATCATAAGTGGGAGAATACGATGGTTGATAATAGTCCTCACTCCCATAATTATGGTCGCGTAAGGACTTATTAACCGATGGAGTATAATATTCCAATTTGTTCTCAATGATTTTTGAGAAAAATCCTGAGATATAGGTCGAATTTTATAAGAATCATTAAACTTTCCTCCCCAATATCTTTTATCCATTTCAGCATAATGACGTACCCACTCTTCCATGGTGAAATCCTAACTCTAAGTCTACTCCTAAAAAAAAAATAAAAAATCGTACAACAGTATGAAAAGTAAAAGGAGGAGAAGTTAGAAGGAAGTTACCAGGTTGGAGTGCCTATGTTAAGATCCTATAAGAGAAAACAAAAGGAATTAGTTTCTAGAGTTATAAAGTTCCTACAAACATAAAAATAGAAAGTAAGTTAGTTCTAAAAACAAAAGAAAACCTAAAATTAGAAAGTTTCTAAAAATCAAATAAAACCCTAAACCTAAAAACAGAAAAAGTAAAAAAAAAAAAATTAGACAGAGGTTACTACTTTAGAGAGTCTAACTCAGAATCCTACAAAACAAGAAAGTTAGGTTAGTTTCTAAAAATGAAAAAAATAAGAACCTAATCCTAAAGTTAGAGAATCTTAATCTTAACCTAATTCTAAAACTAGTTAATTTTAGAAAAATGTAACCGTCAGTCCCCGACAACGGCGCCAAAAATTTGTTCACACCCTAAGTATAAGATTGTATGTAATAATAAACTCGGTAAGACCGAGGTCAAATTCACAGGGACTGAAACCTGTACGTAATATGAAAATAACCAAAACTAGAACTAGAATAAGACGAAATCTAAACCGAGTGAATGTGAGGGAATAATTATGAAAATATTAATTTAAAAATTATAAAATTCAAAGGTAGGAAACTAGGGTGCCAAGGATCCACTTGTAGAGATCAGGGAGATCTACGCTTGATTCATGAACTCAACTGGGCTTCGAGTCCCATCTTCATCCAGTTGGAAGATATAACCATGAAAATCAATCTGAACTTCTTTTAATCTAGTTTTCAAGAGATAAGACTAATGTAAATTAGAATGGATTCCATCACAAGACCATGCCCATGGGACAAAGCAAACAACAAAATTAAACCTATCCACAACCAATCTGAGTGATGTACGAATGTTAGTAAGAATTCCATCATCCAACCATGTCCAAGGGGCGATGGTGAACAACGGGGCTTCCTAACCGCATAATCAGAGTAGTGAAAAGGAATTACTTAAAGCCATTGCAGATCTATTGTAATGTAAGTCACAACAAACCATTAAAAACTACAGGCAATTCCTAATGATCAAACTAACATTAAAGTAGTTCAACTAACATAATCCAAGCCGTAGAATCTTCCCATCACGCCACAAGTTTCACCTCTTAGCCTTAGCTAAAAGGTTTAGCCCAACATGATTGGATCAGATCTCGGAAAAATCATAATAAAAAGATTGTAAATAAAACAAATAAACAAGTCCAAAAACTACTCTCTCTCTCTCTATGACTGACGTTCCCAGCAACTGATTGCTTGATTTTCTCCACATCTCTCTCCCTCCTTTTTATAGGAAAACGGTATTGGTCGAGTGGAGAGGCGATGACTATAGCTGAGTCGGTGCGGAAGAACCGACCTCTTGTTTTGCGCAGCAAAGAACGCAATTCGCGGAATATTTGGAAACCGACTTACATCGGCTCGGAACTGTGGTGGCTGATGGCCTCGGATTTTGGATTTGGCTTCATAAACGGGGTCAGGACCCCCCTCTGCATCTTTTGGACGGATCGGATCATCTATCTGATCATCCCCTTGATCGTACAGTGGCCCACTGCGGCTGGTTTTTGCGGATGCAGAGCCTGCGCACGGTCCTTGCGCTATGACAACTGGTGGGTCTCAAATCGATGTTCTTTGAGAATCCTGTCTGTCCATTGGATTACCCTTGGAATTTCAGCAAGATGGACGGTTTTTAGATCGAATTCGGTGTGGTCCACAAGATTTTTTATTGTACCATTGGTCCTCGGTTTGGATGGTTAAAAACTGATCACCGTTGTCTTCTTCAATTCTGTCACCTAGGCGTGGATGACAGGGACCGAGTGTAAGACCCGTACCCTAGTCCGTAACGTTCCGTAGGCTTCCGCGATCCTACCGGTCGAATTCCGGCAACTCTCGACTCGTGTCCGACGTTGCGCATGATCTTAAGCCAAGTCCTGCCTACCGAAGGCGGCTCGATCCGAAACTCGTATCTTGGCGACCGCGCCGTCGCCGTGGTTCCAACGCCGCGACTCGCGCACCGAACCGATACCCAGGGTAGAAGATGTAAGCCCGCCTTCAATTCGAAGAAAACACTGCGCGTTGCGAATTACGAGGGAATCTCTACGAGATTTCCCATCAATCAATCAATCACTCATGTCAAGTACAAGTCAAGTCACCCCATACCCAAGTACAACAACCCATACCTCTCTCTTACACAAGCAAGCCCAAAGTCAACTCTCTCTCTCTCTCTCCACCCATCCCTCTCTTTCAACCCATCACTCCACCATCACCCATCACACATCACTCCATCACTTCTTATCAACCCATCACTTCTCTCTCTCTCCCTCATTTCTTAAAAATCTCTCCAAGCAATAAAAATTCCATACGTCCAAGCTCTTCCCTAAAGCCAAGTGTGGTCCACTTTCCCCTACACTCTCATCTCCCATCTCAACCGTTGATCCATCATCTACCACTGTTAAAAGTCAAGCAAAGGAGCTAAGGAGGCTAAGGGAGAAAGGAGGAGCACAATAGGTGGGTGATCCACCGTTGATTTCCATTTAAGGGCCCACTTGTTGGTGGGACCCATTTTGATCTATGTATTGTATCAAGGGAGGGCCCATAGTGGTGGGGTCCCTCCCCTCTATCACCGTCTCTCTCTCTCTCTTTATACAAATGGTGATGATGATGAAGGGTGATGAGGCCCACCATGAATCATATAGTTCATGTGGGACCCATTGGATGAATGAGTTGAATCTACACCATCCAGCCCATTAGCGGGCCAAGATGGAGGAAACCATAAATATCAGGTGGGCCACGTCCACGTGGGACCCACCTTGACGGGTGGGCCGCGACCATGTGGGACCCACCACAATACATGTGTTTCTCAGTGTCGTCTAGCGTCTCTAGACGCTGGACGGGCTTGCTAATATGGAGCGTGCGTACTGCATGGGCGTGTACTTCCAAGCTTTTAAAAAAAAAATACTTTTTGGGGTGGGCTGCTCATGCAGGCCCCACCTTGATGTATGTATGTGATCCATGCCGTCCAATCTATTCTCCAGCCCATTTTAGGCGTTGAGCTGAAAAATGAGACTGATCTGATTTTCTTGCGGGCCGTGGGATCGAGAATACTAGTGCTTCCGTTAAAACTCAGGAAAAAGGATTGCTGGGGTCCACCAGAAGTTTGGACCCACCTGAAACTCGGTGTGGACCCCTAATTTTGTGGGACTCAGACAATGGACGGGTTGGATCTTTCTGATGCGGGCCTCATGAAAAAAAAAAAAAAAAGAGAGCGGCGCCTACTGGCCCATTTCTTGTGACAGATGCCATTTGGGTGGGCCTTATGGCCCATTGTGTGCCCCACCATGGTGCGTTTCGACCATCAGCACCGTGCATTTGATGGTTCCCCTTTAAATTATGGGGTATCCCAAAAATCAGCCGTATACGGAACTTAAGTGGGCCATACCATCTAAAATCATGTGAAAACATGCCTAAAACATATAAAATTACTTGGTGGGGCCTACCTGAAGTTTGGATGCTGCTGAAACTTGGTCTGAACCCTTAGCTAAGTGGGACACGCAGTTTGGGTGGGTTGGATTTGTGAACCACATCTCAGTGGGCCCTACTCTGGTCCACGTGACCTTTTGAATGGGTTGGATGGAAATAAACATCACCGTGGGTCCCTGGTCTGCGTGACCATATGATCAAGTTTGATGGCAAGTAAATATCACGGTGGGCCCTGGTCCCGTAATCGTATGAATAGGTGGATGGAAAATAAATATTTTGGTGGGCCCCTTGCCACATGACCTTATCAATGGGCGAATGGAAAATAAATATTTTGGTGGGCCCCCTACTCATGTGACCTTATCAATAGATTGGATAGGAAAATAAACATTATGGCGGGCCTCACATGAGGCTCACTTTGGCAATTATGGGCCCATGTGTTTGGGCCCATCTTGATGTATTTTTAGGCTCATTATGGAGGCCCACGTTGATGTGTTAAGGCCCATATGATTAGGCCCCCCTTGTTATATTTGAGACCCATGTTATGTGACCAATGAGATATATGCAAAGCCCATGGGTTATGGCCCATTGCAATGTACGTGAGGCCCGTTGGTGCGGTCCAATGATACGGCCCACTTGATGAATATAAGGCCCATATGATACGACCCAATTGATGTACTCAAGGCCCAATCGGCTGCAATTAGGTCCATTGCAATGTGTGATCCCTTCATGGTGTAGATAATGATGTTTATAATAAGTAGTGCCTTGGGAACAATGTTGGTTTGACGTCCACATTGTAAGGATAATGTTGGTTAAATGTCCGCATTGTCACACTCCCTAAGGCTCATGGATAGGCCCATACTTGTAGTGAGTAGGCCGTCTAGGCCATATCCGTTATGCATAAGCCTATCACTATATAACATGTTTAGTATAGATGCATGATTCATGATCATACGCATCATATGTATGCTTGGTATGAGGAGTGACTGATCATAGCATATGCCTTCAGGCAGACTGTTTACGGGCTCCCTGACAGGCGACGTTGCCTACATGGGTGCGTACCTCATGCGGAATAGTTGCATGACTGATAGTGTGATACATGCACTTGCATTTGTGTGATTGTGATATGCCCTAGCGACATCAGGGCCATAGCCTCCATAGACACACTGTGGGTGGTTGGTTGGATATCGGAAACTGTGTTCTAAGCAATTGGGACGCTATAGATGTCCCTGGGTGAAAGTCCTTGAACCTGATGGTACCAGAGGATAACTCCAACGTCGAGACCGAGTGGATTTATGAGCACACGAGGGCCGAATACCAGGAGGCCGAGTCTCCCACTGTGTCGTGGTCGGTTGGAAAGGGGTGTGGCCTTACTCGCCCGAGGGTAAGGGGCAATACTAGGCTGAGTCTGACCAGCTCGTGAATGGGTTCGCTATCGACGTGCCGGATGGGTATTGGCAGACTATTAGCCAGGCGGATAGTGAGGTTTCTTACGCTCGCTTGGACTGTGCGGCTGGAGAGCGATAGTGCCATTTGGAGTGTACTAAACCCCGGTGATTATCCAGACTGAGAACTATATTGACATGAGGATTTGGATGAGGATTGGCATGCTTGAGCTGCATCTTGCATCGCATGATCTTGGTATGGCCGATTGCACTCATATCTTGTACTGCGTAGCCTTGGTACGGCTGGTTGCATTTATGTACTCATCGGCACGATTCCGTATTACTCTGACCCTGCATTCTGAGCACACTCATATTGCGCACACACTTACACCACCCTCTAAGCTTTTTATAAGCTTATGCATGATTGATGCGTGCAGGTGACGCCTTGGGACGCTTGGTATGTAGACTCGCATGATTGGAGTGTGCGGTAGAGCTTTGGAGTTTGTTACTTTCAGTATATTGTATTTTCCCTTTCACATGCTTTGTACTTAAAGTTTTTTTATCATAGTGGATTTTGTGATGGTGTTTTTGTGGTTATTGTTCGTGTGTTATGCTTGGGGTTATGCTCATTACGAATCAAATTGATTATATAAAAAAAAATCCTCCTTGTAACATCCCAAGATCGGAACCTGGTATATGGGTGCCGGGTGCCGAGAATGGGGTACTACGGAGGCTGTCGGCTCCGGATTCGGCGATCGGGAATTTTGTGAGCCCAGTCTCCGAGAACGGGGTGTGACACCGGGGGACTCTCATGGATGGTCTGGATCAAACCGTTGACGCACGGTGGTTGCCCACAAGACCCAACCACTTGCTCTGTTTGCAGCAATTAGAGAACGACAATTGCAGTTTTTTGAATTGTAGTCGGTCAACACCCTGTTGATCGACTTCACTAGCTCGGTGCACCGCGATTGTGCACCAACTGTGTACTCACACCAATGAATGTGGGGTCCACCTTGATGTAAATGAGAAATCCAAGCCATCCATACATTCTTTCAGCTAATTTAAAGGGGTCGAGCCCAAGTTTGAAGAATATCCAGAGATCAAGTGGGCCGAAAATCGATGGTTTATGGGCTGGTCTGTCCGTTGGGCCACTTCCACGAGGATCTGAGGGCTGAAATTCGACGTGTACGATTAATTTATGGTCCTTAGGCCATGTATGAAGTTTCGAGCTGAATGGATGGTGGAAACTCTGTGATCTTGCATTTTGGCTGACTTTCAAGCCCGTTTAACGTGAGATACAGGATTTTCTCGAATCCTGGACATGTAAATTCGTCGATCTTGGTCCCCTGAGATCCGTCCCTCACTTTGGTGACTTTGGAGCATTAAATCTATGCTTTTAACACCCTTTTTTAGTCCAGGCTCTTAAATTCACCTTGCAACACAAACATAATTAAAATAAGGCATTAAATAGTATCATGTTTGTAAAAGCATGGAATAATTGGGGTCTAATATGCAATATTCGACCCTTAACAATCTACAGCTGAATTTTATGTTTAGTTCTATTTTTACTATAAATAGTAAGTTTTAGTTTGATTATAACTCTTCATCCGTTGGGCTTTAGGAGTTGTGTCCAACATGAAAAGTGTTAGAATAATTAGGAGAATAACGTAGTTAAGCCACATAGGACACTTACTATAAAACTAAATTGACTAATTATAATAAGTTACAAATTTCTAGGAGTTTCAATTATAGTTTGCTTCTGATTTCTCTCATATTGCTTTGTATCCCTATTTGAAGGGTTGTGAACTCATTTATTTCATTGATCAATTAAATTTCGAATTTATTAAAAATTATCTCTATTTTCTTGCTTTCTTTCCTCGTGGATTCGAGAAGTCTCTGTGAAGAGTCCAGAGATGCTCCGTAGATTCAGAGTAGTTATCCTTGAGGAAGACGGTGATCGACCTCATCACGTTCATCCCTACATCAATTGGTATCAGAGCGAGGACTCCCCTTGGGCTGATGGCAAACAACGAAGGTATGATCCAAAATCCTATGGATGGTGATCCAGGGATTCGTTATCTTTTGGAAAGAATGGAAGCTTTCCATCCGGAGAGTCAGTTGACCATACAAGGGTCGTTACAGGCAACCCTCAACCGTATTACGGATGCGCTAATTCCACCCAGAGCTCAAAGTGATGCTCAACTGTCCGTAGTCGCTGTACAACACAACCTCGATTTCTGCAAAGCACCATCGATGATGATAAATCGCAGGCCACCACTTTGATCATGAGGAAGTCGTTATACATGTCAAAGGTAGAAATAGAATTATAGCGAGACAACGTCTTTCGAACGAGGTGTGCTGTAAGAAAAAAAGTCAATGTTAGGAGTAGTGAGAATCTCATGTCGAAAATAATTGTGGAAAAGCTGCAACTGAAAACATAAAAGCATCCATCTCCTTACACGATTGGATGGATCAAAGAGGTCAACAAAACAAAAGTAACCGAACAATGCATTGTCTCATTTTCAATTGGTAAAAATTATAAGGATCAAGTACTTTGTGACGTAGTCGACATGGAAGTTTGTCATATGTTACTTGGTCAACCACGACAAAATAATATTGATGCTATTGCTACGCATAGAGGTCAGGATAACATATTTACATTTACTAAAGACGGTAGAAATATTGGCCTTCTCCCTATGGGAAAGGAGAACCAACCCATGACTTCTAAAGTGGAGGGACAATCTCTCATAACTGAACAGACTTTTATTAAACAATCTGAGAAAACAAGAGAATAATTAGGAGAATAACGTGGTTAAGCCACATAGGACACTTACTGTAAAAGTAAATTTACTATTTATAGTAAGTTACGAATTTCTAGGAGTTTTAGTTATGAGAAATTGACCACTGCAGACGCAACTTTTTACACAGTTTCTTTTCTGAAGAGTCCAAAACTTACCTTCCCAACTTAGGCGTTGAACGTACGGACGAGCATTTGAGGACCAAAATACCCCTTCCTTCTTTTCAGAAGCGGATTGGTTGGTGTGTGAAGACGAGCGCTGACGGACGCAGATTGCGTCTTACCCCCGCCCGGACGGTAATTCGTCCGGGTAGGGCTTTGTGGGGCCCACTGTGATGTAAGTGATTTATCCACGCCGTTCATCATTTTTCTCAGATCATTTTAAGGTATGATTCAAAAAGTGAGGTAGGTATAGGGCTTAAGTGGAACATAAAGTGGGGATTGAACATTTACTATTAAAAACTTCTTAGGAGCTTGAGAAGTTTCAGAACAAGCTGATATTTGTGTTTTCACTTCATCCACGTCTACGTGACCTTATGAATAGGTTTGATGGTAAAAAAACATCATGGTGGCCCTTAGAAAGTTTTCAACGGTAGGTGTCATTATCGCTGCAGCTTCCTTTGGTGTGGTCCACTGGAGCTGTGGACCTACTTCATTTTTAGGATCGTACCTTAAAATGATATGAGAAAATTGATCAACGGTGTGGATAAAACACTTACACTATGGTGGACCCACATATCCCTTCTTGGACAAATTACTGTCCGGGCGGGCGTACGATGCAATCCGCGTCCAGCGCTGATGCTCGGACGCGAATTAGATACTGACAGGTTAGGTAGCAAGTAAGCTACTGAAGTGACGTCACTAAGTTTTGTGGGCCCCACTATGATGTATGTGTTATATCCACACCATCCATCCATTTTTAGATATCATTTTAGGGTATGAACCAAAGAATGAGGCAAATAAAAAACTGTAGTGGACCCCACCAAAGAAAACAGTGGGGAGAGTGAATCCCACCATTGAAACTATCCTAAGGCCCATCATAATGTTTATTTGAAATCCAACCTGTTCAAAAGTTTAAAAAGGCATGAAATAAGGGAAAACACAAATATAAGCTTGATCTAAAACTTCGTGGCCTTTAGAAGTTTTTAATGGTGGGTGTCACTGTCCCACTGTTTTCTATACTAGGGTCCACTGGATATTTGGATTTAACTCGTTCTTTGGATATTGCCCTAAAATGATCTCTCCAAATGGATGAAAGGTGTGGATACAAAACATACATCATGGTGGGGCCCACGAGTGTCAGCTTTTGTCTTCACACACTAGCCAATCCGCTTCTGAAAGGAAGGCAGGGGTATTTTGGTCTTCAAATGCTCGTCCGTACGTCCAACGTCTAAGTTGGGAAGGTAAGTTTTGGACTCTCCAGAGAAAGAAACAGGGTAAAAAGTTGCGTTTACAGTGGCCAATTTCTCTTTAGTTATAGTTTGCTTCTGATTTGTCTCATATGGCTTGGTATCCCTATTTAAAGGGTTGTGAACTCATGTATTTCATTGATCAATTAAATTTCGAATTTATTAGAATTTATCTCTATTTTCTTACTTTCTTTTCTCGTGGATTCGAGAAGTCTCTGTGAAGAGTCCAGAAAAGCTCTGTGGATTCGGAGTAGTTATCTTTGAGGAAGACGGTGATCGACCTCATCACGTTCATCCCTATGTCAATATATATATATATATATATATATATATATATATATATATATATATATATATATATATATATATATATATATATATATATATGAGAAATGCTCACACACAACTAGTTGGACATTGCATTTTCGTCCAACTAGTTGATTAATTCAAAGACTAATTAATGATATTTAATAACAATACATATAAAAGTTATTCTAAGAGGAAAAGTAGCCAGCTATGGTGGCCCCACCATAGTGCTAATATGAAATCCACCCCAACCATCAAGTGAGTCACCCCGTATTAGAACCATGTATAAAAAAATCAGCCTCATCCGTGGTTCAAGTGGACCACATGATTGAAAATAGTGTACAAGGAAAACTCACCCTCCAAACTATTTTCAATGGTTCGGCCCACCTGAATCACGTATGCCCCTGAATTTTGGACATAAGCCATAGACTTTTAGTGTCATATTAATGGTTGGAGTGGATTGCACATTCTTGTCATGTTGAGCTTGGTAAAAATCAAGGGTGGACGTCTCTCCCTACCATTTCCATTGTTGTGGCTGAGTTGAATCAAAGGTTAGCATGATTTTTTGGCTCTAGGCCCGAAATGGAATCACACATCTAATGATGGGAACGAATCTTACTTATACATCATGGTGGGCCCTATAAAAAAATACGAGGATGGTTGTCTGCGCAGGTGGCACCACTCGGTTCCAGAGATGAATACCATGAGAGATGAGTAATTTCAGGCCACAAAAGGGTTGGAGATTCAGATGGGCCCTGCCTATAGTGTTAATTTGAAATCCATTTCCACCATCAAGTGGATCACCCAATGTTAGAACAAGGGACTGAAAATCAGCCCCAACATGATTTATTAGCTTTATCCATGCCGTTCATACATATTTTCAAATCATTTTAGGGTATAATCCAAAAATGAAGTAGATCCAACGCTCAAGTGGACCACACCACAAGAAACAGTGGAGATTGAAGGACTACCTTCAAAAACTTCTTGGGATTCATAGAAGTTTTGGATCAAGTTGATATTTGTGTTTTCCCTTCTTTATCCAGGTCTGTATGACCTTATGAACAGGTTGGATGGCAAATATACATCATGGTGGGCCCTAGGAAGATGTTAACACCAAGCATCATTGTTCCCACTGTTTCTTTTGGCGAATTCACTTGAGCTTTGGATTAACCTCAGTTTTGGGGCTATGCCTTCAAGTAATATGGGAAAATGGATGGACGATGTGGATAGAACACATACATCATGATGAGGCCCACAGATCTTTGCCATCTATACACGCCCATGCTGTGTGCTATGCTACACAATCTAAGTCTGTCCGGAAGACATCAATCTTTCCTTGGAACCAATACATCTTTTCTTGTTACTAGACTATTTTCTAGGAACCAGTGCGGGATACACACCAGCACTACACCAAAATTGTCATTTAGGAACGGTTTTAAACCGTTCCTAAATGCTTCAGGAACGGTTCATTACCGTTCCTAAATGAGGCGTCGCAGAAAATCAGGAACGGTTCAGAACCGTTTTGGGTACAATTTTAGGAACGGTTTTAAACCGTTCTGGTGCCAACGGTCACATTTTAGGCACAATTTTAGAAACGGTTTTGAATGCTTATTAATATTACCAACGGTCAGATTTTAGGACGAAATTTTAAGAACAATTTTAAACCCCTTTGTTCATTGTATGAGAGAGTGGGGTATGTAATCTACTTGTATTATATGTCAGATAATTACACAAATATAAGAAAGACAATAGAATGATTCACACACAATAATCTTTTCCTTCTTTTCTAGTACACATTTCAATTTTAATTCCAATTCCAACTTCCAATTTCACTACGACATTTCATGTCATGAGTTGTTAATCCTGTGCTGGAAGTATTGGTGGTGGTAGTCTTCTTGCTATTGGGCTTGAATCAACTGCTGAAGAAATTTGGAGAAGGCCTAGAGAATGAATACTCTTTCTTGGTTTTAGCTTGTGGGTTGTGTTGATAATTACACAAATTTTGTTGCAGAAACCACAATGACTCCAACTAAAAAAGAATACAAAGATCTGATGAAAATGCTGTCGATCTCGATGACCATAGACGTACCTTAGATCGAAGGTAACCCTCGAAAATCAGTTATATAAGAGTAGTTTCCCTTGCCAAAGGGTCCATTGCATTTGCACCAGCTTCCTTAAGGCACACAGATTGCATTGTATCAATAGCATACCTGCCAAAATCACCCATTAATAGGATATCATTACATGCATTTGAAATGATAAAATATATGTCCAGATGGATGCAGCATAAACTCCAGAAATAGTTTAAACAGCTGTCCTAAAAAATTCATGGGCATCTTCCTTCTCCCATGACCAAGAAAACATACAACCTAATAAGTGAATACTAAGTGAACTTGAAATAACTTGCAATGCTCTCCATTTAACACTATCATCCTGCACAAAAGATTTCATTTAAGCTTGATGTAATGTGATTCATACAAGTATCAAGCTATCGAGTTCATACTAAAGTTTCAAGCAGCACTGTAGCTCTCTGAGGAATTTCTCATTCAAAATACCAAGTCAACTTTTCAGCCGACTCTTGAGGATCTAAGAAAGCCTACATGCACACACTTCTCAACTCTTCCTCTTTTGGGTGCGTTGATCTCATTCATTGTTGGTTGGGATCATCCACTCTATATCAGATACGCTCTTGAGTGGAAGTTACAACATGAATAGAAAAATAGGTAGAACTCAAATGCATGCACAATTGGATTACCATTTGATAGTAGCAAAGTAGACAATGATAAGCAGAGAGATAATACCACTTGTAATAAGTATCCAAGGCAAAGCGAGATGGTTCCTTAGCAACCAAACTTTTAACAAGCCATGACTCCTGTGAAACATTGATGAAAAGCTACTTATAAACATAATTATGACATCTAAAATCCTTTTTTAAAAAATCAAAAGATAATTATTTTTCATAGTTTTTCTTTTTCTATTAGATCCCAGCATTAGTGACTTAATTTTACTCTATTTAAACGAAAAATCTTAAAGTCAATTACCTTGGATTTAAACTGATTATCCATGAAATAACCTCAACCATGAAAGCAATTGAGTAACGTTAGCCTTAGATTATTATGAGCTCTTGAATTGTCAGTGCTTGATGCCTTGTGTATCTCCATCGCACTCCTGAATTACAATTAATTAAAATGATAATAAGTATCCAATTAATAACTTTGGCATTTTTATTACAGAGTCCCTAAAAAGCTTTGATTTTGCATTTTTAGTGATGAGTTACTCACACCACCCAAGGTCATTTGGATTTTATGGAACGATGTGTAGTTCATGCACGAATACGTCACTTCACCACCCTTTGGGTTGTTTGTTTTCCAAATTCCTATGCCCCATCATGCATGATATGGTTCAAGATGAAGATTGGACTTATTTGTTTATCCACTCAATCTTGACTATCCATTACACATGGATCTCAGATTGAAGACTGACCACATAGCAACCAAAAGATCTTTACTTTGCCTGAAAATCTACAGCTACTCCATCCTAAACTTCAACACAGAAAAGACCATCCAATGGCCAAATAACCTCCCTAATTCTGATACCACATCTGCCCGTCACTATATCAATGCTATTCATGATCCAAATACAACAAGCACAGGCCGCATTAGTTTCTAGCCTACAAAGCAGGAATTAATAAGCTACCAATATTATCAAGGAAACCAATTTTGAAGCAGCTCTAATGATGGAAACAGAAGTGTTAAAAACCAACTATGAATCTGCAACTTATCAAAGATTACTAGCAACATTGCCAGAAGAAGATTGCATATGATGCCATAATCCAAACATTCAGTGTTCCATCAATAGAACCTGGCCACCAGAATGCTCAACTAACACCATTATTAGACAATCACTGAAATGCAACCATAAAATGCATACAGAATTACAGATGGTCCAAAACCAGCAATTGCTGCTCCATTACGATCTTGAAATTTCCATTACGAAAAAATTTATAGGATTCTCCCAACAAATGGCAAACACTTGCTAGAACTAGAATCCTGCAATTATAATATTACAAATGTTTGGAGAGAGTGATCAAGCAAAAGGTTAAAGCATGAGACAAATGTACAAGAAAATCAATTTGGATTTATACCAGGAAGGTCATAGATGTGTGTGGATGTCGAATGGTGGATTATTCAGGAAATTCCTATCTCTGTGAGTATATGTTAATAACATGCCACATGACAAGTTCAAGTTCTAAGTTCTAAACAAAACCAACCTGTTTCACATTGTCATAAACTGAAATCGATGACCACACTAGCTTGGTTTATTTGCCAAAGGAGAAAGAATCTCATCGAGAAAAGAAATACGCAGGCGTGAGTCCGAGCGGCATCCAAAAAGTAAAATTCTAAAACATTTGACATCAGCGACAACAACTTCATGGAAGGTGAGAAACCAGGACAATATCCTTTCAAGATATAAGTAATAAAAGTCAACAACAAATAGAGCAGGACTTCTTTTATTTGGTTAGCACATTAGTACACACACCCCCTGTTAGCCACAAGCAAATAGAGCAGGACTAGCCACACCCAATTTGACTTGTATCATCCACCATGAAATTTGTTTCTCAATGGAGTAAGCTAAAGGAGAAAGACCATTTATTTGATAAGAAACAAACTTCCACTTCATCTGAATAAATAAACCAAGCGATCCAAGACAAACCTAGGCATAATCTAGCGACAATAAGAGTGTGTATGCATTTTGACTTTTCTTCACCATCTTTCCCAGTTTGTTGACTATTAATGGTGGCGACTCTTTGCATGACACTAAATATCTATGCGCCTTTAGTCATGTCAGTAACAAAATGAACAATCAAATAAACATAAGTAAAGAATAATAACAAAAATAGGGGGAAAAAGAAGAAAACATAATGATTACTGCACCCAAATAATAATCTATAGAAGTAAAGCAAGTTTACAGCAAGTTTGGTATCCCCTGGAAAGGATATCCCATTTTCTTTTCTTCTTTTTCAATGTTTTGAAATGAAGCTGGAAGTTTTTAATAGCGACATACCCCATTATTCACCTCGAAATGGATAATTACTACTCAATATGTCCCTATACGCGATGACCCCAAGTTCTTAGAATCAAAACAATCCACTTAGCAAGCTACAAGCTGGTAAAATTTTTAAATCCAAAAGCTTCATTAAATACTCATTTGTCATCATCGTCACCTGTTAGTCACTGCTCCATCATATATATTATCATTTTTCTTTATTTTTGCGAGAACTTTTGATTGCAAGGAATCACTCACTTCAGGGATTCTTAGAGAAGTGAAGGGCAGTAATGCACTATCACCACTGTCCTTTATTTTCTCCATTTTGGAAGATCAACTAGATAGCATAGTTCTAAAACTCGAGCACAAGCACAAGCACAAAGCTTTTAAATCAGAAATCCTCCTTCAAGCACAATGCTACCCATACCAAAGGTGGAATCATTACAAGTCTTCATTCTGTTGTCTTAGATTCCATTCCTAATGTCTTTAAGCACTTAGCATAAAAAATAATGGAAATAAAATTATCATAATAGGATTCAAAACCAAAACCATTAAATGAGCATAAAAAATCACAAAGGCAATCATTTCTATAGAAATCCACCAATAGTGAAAGTTGATCTCCTAAAACCAAAAAGGGATCAAACCATAAGAACCAACGCATAGATTCCAGAGGTCTTTGTAAATTTTCTCATCTTTCAAAAAAAAAAAAAAAAAAACCTTGAAAAGGTCTATTGCATAAACAGCACTAAATGATAGTTCCAGGTGTGGGATCTTTGTAAATTTTCTCATCTTTTAAAAAAAGGTCTATTTCATAAGCTATTCATAATTAGGCCCATCAGATTAACAATTTAGATCATGGGATCGACTTGTAGAAGCTTAAAATCCAGACATACAGTGCAAAACCTCAGCCAAATCATAGCATTTCTCATTATCATTATTCGTCATTTTGGTTTTCAGCACGCTCATATGCTTTTATTAACTAGGAATGGAGAGCGAGGCTACTAATGGAGCAGTCCTCTGCTATAAAATGTTCGTCTATTTCCTACCATTTGGTGGGCATGAAGAAGATCCAGCAAGGGCTGGCAAAGCCCAATATACTTAAAAGGTAACAATTTTGCTTTTTTGAGGATTATTCCATAAATCCTTTTGTTCGAGTTCATTTCCGAAAAACTATAAGAGCTTCTGCAACAAATATTTCTTGATAAATGGCATTAGCCATTCTCGATTTCATTAACTGTCTATGCCTACTAAGCATTAGTATACTTATTACCAATATAAAGATACAAAAAGAATTGGAGACGATCATCATCAACCATATGCAATTTAAAAACCATACGCCCTACCTTACCTTCATCACACAATAATTTCTTCCGACTCCCAAATCCGGTGACCTATCACGTATTCCTGTCGCTCTGAAGAAGAAGAAACAAGGAATTGAAATTCAACGTACCATGATTCAGATTGTCCCTAATATCTCTGCTACCAAAACAAGGAATGGGAACTCTCTTGTTTCATGTATCAAAATAAAAACTAGTAGGCACTGAAATTAGTACGTTCAAGAGTGCTGAAAATTAAAAAATGGATTTTAAGAGAAAATAAGGGCTCAAGGATAAAGTCCTTCAAACAGAAAGGCATCCAAAAAGTAGATGCCTGATAATCAAAAAACATTTGAGACATGCCACTTTTGGAAACAAGCTTGGATGCAATACAGAAAAAGATAACCTAACGAAAATTGAATGTCAGAAATAATGGTGCTAAACATGAGTCTTTGAGTTACAGAGGTAAACAAGGCAATGTAACTTGAAAGGAATAAGACCTGGAAACCGTAGGCTTTTCTGTGCCCTTGAAAGCCAATCTACCATCGCCTTTAGCCTGTGTAAACTACATGTTGATTGTCATGTAGATTGTTGCAATAATCTCAAGGTGTATGGAATGTTGGTCTAATTTTCTCAACTCCCATCATAAAACAGAGGCTCATCTTTGTTTGTATCTAACAATATTGAAGTATTTAAAAATGATCAAATGTAAGGAACATGACAACAACTTTCTTTAATGCTATGATTTCTTCAAGCTGTGTCAAGGACAATCCTTTAATTCTACTCTTTGACACTACCAAATGGCCAGATAAAGGACATAAATTGTAAGGTCTAAAACCTATCATTAGAAGTTCAACATATTCTTGTCACAAATTAATTTTCCATCTTGATGCTTAGCTCCAAAGTCCGCATCTTGAAAGCTTAGATGTGGCATTTGTAATGTACTCCATTGGACTATGCCTCACTACATCCATTTTGATGCTAGTGCACCCATTGACAACCCAAGCTATTATCACAGTTTAACTTCGGAATGCATGGAGTTAGTAGATTGCATCCAAGTCAATTACATCCAAGTATCTAATGTCAGATACTTACATGCCCCAAGCAAAAACCAGGTTGCATGAGTTGATGCATTTCTTTTCTTTTCTTTTCTTTTTCCTTTTTCTTGAAGAAAAATAAAAATGAAGAGAAAATGAAATTTAACAACCATGTATACTATTAACTACAGAATATAGAATACAAGGTTGCATGAACAAGGTAAATAAACTACATGTATTACGCGCTTTTATGGCAGATAAAAGGCAGGAATGCCAACCTATCACATCAAATTTCTCATTCTAGTAAGTGGTACTGTTTCTTCTATCATGTAAAATTTCAGCCTAGTAAATGCCAACCTATTTCTCATGCTAGCAAATATACCTTGAAGCTTTTAGTTCTTTTCATCTACAAATAGTTACTTGGTAAGGAATTTGGTGGTGGGGTTGTACTGGAGATAGCAAGAATGAGGAAAGACATCTAAGTAACATTAATGAGTGCATGCTAGAGATGCAAAGACATGACTCTTTCAGGTACACCATAAGTTATGTACAGGAAGCTTACAACCCAAGAACTATAATACCCCCATAGTCATAATACTGACTTGGGTTCTCGAGAAATAAGAACTGCAAAGTCTTTGATGAATTACATATGCTGTATCTGGATTCTTCATTGAAATGAATGAGAAAATCAGTTCAGTTAAGCAGAAAATTAGTAATTACCTTTCTCGGTATTCAAATTGAAGAACTAGGCTCCAAATAGAAATTGGATCACTTTCAAGTTGTTGTAAACAAATAGCTCCACTTGAAATTTGTATCTACTTCATTTTTGGAACCAAGCTTCTAGGCATGTGTCGTGCCAAAAGACCAGATGGCGAATAGTATACTTCCATTTAAGAGAAACACATACAGCGCTCCCTAAGTTGTATGGAGTCATTCATGTGAAGACCTGGTTATGAACATCAATCAAAGCAATAAATTATGAAATGAAATCGTTAAAAAAATAATAATAATTAACAAAAGACTTTATGGAGAGTAGACATTTGTAGGCTGTAATCAACTGGTTATTGCAAAAGCACCTCAAATTCTCAATAATTTCTAAAAAAGATGGGGAAGTTAGAAGACTCCTAGATATGCATGTTAGCATGCATGTTCCCATTGCCAAATTCCACATCCCAATTACATATGCATGCACATTCAACGTTGACTGATAGAACATAATTTCAGTTAGAGTCTAGACATCTATTCTTTAAGGATGTTAGCACCTAGTTAAGAAAAAAAAAAAAAAAGACCATGAGAGGAAGAAGAAAAGCTCAATATATGAGACCTAGCAGTTGATCTTTAGTAAAGAGGCTCTCCTGCTTCATTGGAGATGGAGGCTTGCTCCTCTCTTTTCCCTACAAGTGGAAAACACTTCTAGGCCATTAAAGGATACCACGTGAATGACCTATAGCTTAAAAATAAAATAAAAATGGATAGAACTGCAGCAACCAAGTGTCTTAGGCATTGCATTAATAGGCAAGGCATCATTTTGTTGTCAAGGATGTTTACCAAAATTCGCCAACCCCACTACATTTTCCATTCTGGGTCATGCAATCTGAAATATGGACCATTGCGATCCTAGTCAATATTTTTACCAATCCAAAATTACCATCCTATATTCCGAGAAAAGAACACCTTAAAACCGATGCTCTAATCCATCTGGAAGACAAGCTCCAATCCAACTTGAACGATAGAAACCTGAGAGAGACAAAACTTGAAGAAGCTTGGGCAGATAAGAAAATAAACCACACGAAAGGCTCCAACGAGGATGGAGACAACTTGCATACTTCAGCAGGAACGACAAAAACTGGCCTTGCTAGCAAACTAACTAAACAACAAACGAACCAAAAGCTTAGAAGTTTAAGGCCACCTTTCGTAGAAAATCTAACCACCCAGAACCCTGGCTTGCTAGAACATTTCACACTCATAGTTGTTAGCCTTCTTTTGCGGGAAATATTAAAGAAGTTGGAAACTGGACATAGTTGCATGCCATCTCTTGCAAGAAATTTCAAATGAGCAGAAATTGGTCTTGCTCCACCATATGCATATACTAGAACATTAATATAAGAATATTTTCATTGGCCAAAAAACAAACAACTACCATGCATATGATCTTTGCTACCATGCATATAATCTTTCAAATGAGCAGAAACATTTTAAATGAGTAGAAACACGAATATCAATACAAGAACATTTTCATTGGTCAAAAACCAAACACCTACCATGCTCTGAGCTACTCATCCGAACTGTGATCTGCCTACTTAGCTTGTTGTTCAATCCAACACGGACTGCCATCTCGGAGTTCCTCTCGATAGAGAATTGAGACTGCAGGTTGACCCCCAATGCTAGTCGCCCTGCCACCTCATCAGAGATAGACCCAAGGTGGATTGATCTTGACCGATTGAAAAATCCTCCTCTCTCAGGCGTGCTTCCAAGTTGGCCCCGTATGTAAAGTTCCCTTGTGAACGGAGAGAGAAGGAAGGAGGAAGAAGAAGATGAGGGCTGGGTGTTGGGTTGTCAGTCAGGGAGATAGAGGTGAGATTCGTTGCTTGTTTGGGGTGATTTTTATTTTTATTTTTTTAAAGGTGAAAATTAGGGTTTCGATGGATTGGGATTTGTAGAGATGATTGATTTTGAGAAAGATGTACCGGTCTGCACGCTGCTGCTGCTGCACTCACTCCTTCCCTTCAGTCTGACAACAGATCACACACCCCATATGGAGCTTCTGCTGCTGCTTCTACAATATCAAATACCCCATGTGTGGGGATTGTCGTGGGATAGTGGATGTTGCAGGGAGAGGGAGATCGAGAGAGAGGGTTGAGATCGGGAGATGGATATCGAGAGAGGGGGTTGAGATCGAGAGAGGGAGTTCGAAAGAGAGGGAGATCGAGAGAGAGGGAGGGAGAGTGAGAGGGAGATCGAGAGAGAGGGTTGAGATCGGGAGAGGGATAGGGAGATCGAGAGAGGGGGACGGAAATGGATGCCAAATAGGGTTTGGGAGCTTTTGGCGTGAAAAAGGAAAATGAATCAGTAGTCTGCGGCAGATATAAATCAATGTGCTTCTTGGGCTTTGTGGGGCCCACTCAGAGGTTACTAATCGAATCCCTTCCGTTCATCTGTTTCAAAATAAAATAATAAAACATAATAATAACAAATAAGAAGATCCGACACTCAATTTAGACACACCAACAAAACAGTGAAAATAATACGTATACCGTTGAATACCATTTCAAATCAGAAATGGCTTGAGTATGGATGAATACCGTTTCAAATCAGAAACGGTATGAAGCCGTTTCTGAACCAAAATCTTAACCGTACCTGTTAAACGATTTTGGTGTAGTGGCAGTGATATTTTACTGGGCCAAACCTTGATGTGTATGTGAGATCAACTCGGGCCATTATATTTGTAATCCCATGGTAGGCTAGTAACCGAAAAATCAGGATGATCTGTTACTCGATTGAGGCACACCAAAGAAAATAGTTGGGAGAGAGATGTCCACCCTCGATTTTTACAGGGCCCACTATAATGTGCATGTAAAATCCATTACACCCATTAGATACAAAACCAAAAGATATCCTTGAAGGCTAAACAATCAAGCTCACATGGGATTCAAGTGGGTCACATTTAAGGAACAGTGTCGAGGGTGAGGTTTTCCCATAAAAAAATTTTAATCGTGTGGCCCAACTGAAACAAAGATCGGCAGATTTTTTTGGCCCTGGCTCAAACATGTGGTGATTCACATAATGGTTGGTGTGGATTTCACTTTAACACCACAGTGAGGCTCACCCAATCTGGGTACTCGTTTTGCCAAGCAACGTCGAGCAACTTCTCTACGTAGGAGAGAATTTAGAGAAATTTACCACTGTACGACCCATTTATGGCCCATTTACCCACTTAAGCCCATCTCATTTTACCTCACCAGAATAAGCCCTAGCTGTACAAATGCCTTGCCAAAGGTGGAAAATGCCCCTCCTATATCAGACGCACCTTATTCACGCTGTCAGCCACTTTTCCACTCAAAAAGTCTGGTTTTTTCTTCTTTCCTCTCCCTGATCCTTCATCCTAGCCATAGATTATCATTTTCTGATTACTTCTCCCCCTCTATGTCTGTCCACCCTAGCAGTAAAACCCTCTTTTTACTGTTTTCTTCTTTCCCCTTTATCTGGTCAAGAATACACACCTCACACACGTCCTTTTCGACTTTTTTGAGCCCAAGATAGGCCGAAAAATGGTCCCCCTAGCTAAGAAGCTTTGAATGGTAGGTATATTTAAATCCCCACTTTCGTTTTGTTGACCCCACTGTATATTATACTATATATGCGCACGGTCCACAATCCATTTTCATTTTTTAAAAATATTGATCTTTCTCTGTGTGGACTCCACTGTATATTATACTATATATGCGCACGGTCCCCAATCCATTTTCATTTTAAAAAAATATTGAATGGTATGGCATATCCTGATAAATGAGCAAAATCAGGACTCAAATGGCCCACATTGAGGGTTTTTTAAATAAAGAATGAAATGAGATGTGAAACAAAACAAAGACCATGAAAGAGATCGAGCACTGACTGAGTTAACAGACTGAGGGCCCACTGAGTTATTGATGAGGACCATGAACTGAGCTAAACTGACCGTGAACTGAGCTAAAATCACCGTGAACTGAGTTAAATGAACCATGAACTGACTTAATTTCGGCTATTCCCCGTCATTTCACGGTCAATTCCCTTCACTTCACGGTCGTTTTCAATCATTTCATGGTCATTTATGGCCATTCCCTTTTACTTCACGGTCAATTCCATGCATTTCACGGTCAATTCGCTTCACTCCACGATCATTTCCATGCATTTCAGGGTCAATTCCCTTCACTTCACGGTCATTTCCATGCATTTCACGGTCAATTCGCTTCACTTCATGGTCATTTCCATGCATTTCACGGTCAATTCGCTTCACTTCACGGTCATTTCCATGCATTTCACGGTCAATTCCCTTCACTTCACGGTCATTTCCATGCATTTCACGGTCAATTCCCTTCACTTCACGGTCATTTCCATGCATTTCATGGTCAATTCCCTTCACTTCACGGTCATTTCCAATCATTTCACGGTCATTACCGGCCATTCCCCTTCACTTCACGGTCAATTCCATGCATTTCACGGTCAATTTCGGTGATTCTCCTTCACTTCACGGTCAATTCCAAGCATTTCATGGACAATCCCCTTCACGTCACGTTCAATTCCACTCATTTCACGGACAATTTCTTTCACTTCATGGTCAATTCCATGCATTTCACGGTCAATCCGCTCCACTCACTGTCAATTTCATGACGTTCTTAGCCAAAATGCAACATATAACTCTGAAAATTGACCCATAACTTAGTGAAATTGGCCGTTGACTTGTTGAATGTCACCTATGAGTCAACCGTTTGACATGGAATTCGTCAAAATGATCGATGACTGCTTGATATTGACATGTTTTTCACTAACAACCTTGGTATCAATTTACCGACAAACTACATGAAATTGACTGATAAATGAGTGAAACGGGCCCAAAGTGAGTGAAACAGGCCTAAAAATTGTGAAAATTCACTAATAAGTCTTGTACTTCCATTTGGAATTCGCCAAAAATTAAACGCCGACTCGGTAGACTCACACCATACTTTATGAATTTTCACCACAACAAGTCAACTTTCACATTATGTTTTGTTAAATATTGAATGTTATCATTGATATAATTTTCAATTCATCCTTGCAGATGACAAACCTTTACATATGGGATTTGGCGAGTCGGCCCCCACTATTTCATGCAGGTATTCTTTGACATGGTGGTTTGATAGTGTGAAGAGTGGGTTGGAGAAGAATAACACTAGGTTAAATATATTTAGGCAGACACCATTCTTATTTTTATTACACATTCCATCATTTAGGTTTGTAAGAGCCATTTTCACTCACTTATTGAGAGATATATAGACAATCTTATATTCAAGTGTAAAATTTTTCGAGATGGACTTCATCCAAATAACAGGGCTGAAGACTGCTGACCTCTTCATACCCAATATCCATCATTCGAAGAAGTCAATAAGAGAAAAATACTTCAATGAATATCCTATCCTAAAGAAACATGTACAGGAGGTGTTCAATAGGATAGTTGATAGCAATAAGTATGAAGATGTTGTGAAGGTAGCCCTAATATTATGTGTAGAGTGGTTTGTTAGGGGAACTGACATGAAGATTATATGCTGTATAAACTTTATCGACCTTGTCGACTCGTTGGAAGACTTTAATATCTACCCTTATGGTAGTTTGGCCTTCCAGATGATGACGAAAGCGATCAAGAGTGCCTTCATGGCATCACAGGGGCCTCATTACAATGTCATCGGTTGCATATTTCCCTTACAAGTAAGGATTCTTTCCTTGTCTATTTTAATTCATAGTTTATAGCAAACTATATTTATTTAAGATCGTCTTGTTATTTCATTGTAACAGATATGGGCCCTTGAGAGAGTACCAACTCTACAAGAATGTATAATCTCATACGTTCCCTCCCAAATTCCACGATTCATACAATATCGGGGATGGAAGGGTTGGAGGTATAAGAAGATTCATCAAATTCTAGAGAGTAAATATATAAGTCAATTTCTATGAAGCTAAGTGGTCACTCATTCAACTATATATATATATATATTTATTTTTTTTTCTGTACATAAAAATGAAGATGTTCTCTTGCAGACTGAGATCGTTCTTATCTTAGAGCCTATCACCGAGGAGCTAGAGACGGAAGCCATTCATTTGGTCCGCGATATATTTGACGTAAGATGTCAGAAATGTCTTATTTTATAGTGATATTTTGTATTTAATTTGATATGTTATATAATATGATACATATATTGCTTCATTTTGTAGGGCACTGAAGATGAAGATGGTGAAGATATGGAAGAAAGATCGGGATAGAGAGGGGGAGAAGAAGGGGGAGAGGAAGAGAACCGATGAGGGAGAGGGAGAAGAAGGGGAGAGGAAGAGAGTGCGATGAGGGAGAGGGAGAGGGAGCGGGACCGCAATTGATTGGGGAGTCGAGGGAGGATAGGGAGGAGCTAGAGGCGCAGAGGCTTCAGTTGGAGAGAGAGAGGGAAGAGTAGAAGCTTCTCGAACACATGCTAAAAGAGAGGAGAATCAATGGAGAGGGAGAGAGAAGTAGTACTCAAGGAGGTTGAACTAATGCTAAAACTGAAAGAAGCCTTGAGGTTAGAGAAGGAAGAGTTGAATGAGAGGGCAGTTTTGAAGAAGGAGAGGGAAATGCTAGTGTGGGAGAAGGAAGAACTGAAGAAGGAGAGGGAAGAGTTGGAGGATGGTAAGGCGGAGTTGAAGAGGCAAATAGAGGCGTTTCGTATAGAGAAGATTCAGTTTTAGAAGGAGGAGTTAGAGAATGAGAAGGAGGATGAGGATGCGTTAGGCATTGATATATGTGAGAAATCACTGCATTCCATTTCGGTATGTAAGAGGAGACTTAAGAGGGTGATGAAGCCGTCTGTCTACAAGCGTTCTCCATTCACTTCCATCTCTACCGTGCAAAACACTCCAAGCAACGCCGCCGACAATGAGAAACGAAGAGACTTTCTTACTTCTCCGATACCCTTCGAGGCCAAGATCGATCCATTTAGGGTAATATCGGAGGAAGAACTCAATGAATTGGAAAGTTGGGCCAACGCAAACAAAGAATCACCAGAATTTGTTTGGTTCAAGTCCATATGGGAGAAAAATGCATGGTTTAATAGCGTGGAAAGTAAATCACACACATGCATACATGGTTATTGAACACTTATATTAGAGTAGAGCTTAATTTTTCAGCTTTGTTGATTAGGTTATCGACAAGTACGTCGATTTCTTGGAGAGAAGTCACCGATCATTTCCTACTTTATACACAAAGGACTGCAAGTTCTGTCCCACATTTTTCTGGTAACTGTATTAATTAGATCATGGTTATTATGTTATTTCATTATATGATCTATGTTATAATTCAGTATGTTGTCTGTAATAGCCATGTATCGACATGCAAATGTTGATATTGAGAATGAATCGGGATGTTGGCAATGACGAATAGCATTTATTATTCGAAGGGCTTGAAAAGCTCACTGTGATCAGCATTGTTAAGCCTTGTGATGGGCAGAAGGTGATGTGGCAGCATGAAGAGGTAATGGTGTCGTTACAAGTTATCAAAGCTAGGTATACCCCTTTCTATAATTTTTTGATATTGATATCTTATCTTGCCAAACATGGACAAGCATATGTACCAGTCAATCACGCCAACAGTCATTGGTACCTGGTGGTCATCCACCCTCGAGACCGAGAAATCATTATACTTGACAGTTTATACTCGAGGGCACTCAGTCGATACAGGGAACATATCGAGCTGATGAAGGAGGCCTTGCCTATAATATTCTATGCTGCAGGAGATATGTCTGCGTTGGAAGGAAATGCTTGGACGGTAGAGAAGATACTTCTATAACAAAGTAGATGAACGGATATGATTGTGGCATTTTTGTCATGAAATATATCAACATTTTGTGTAGCGATCAAATTTTGTCAGAGAGAGACTTGCAGCAATTCACTTCCAGCTTTAGGAAGTCAATAGCCTATGATTGCCTAAGTGACCTCAAAATATGATATATTTGTCATAGGCATGAGAGGAATCGAGAAATTTTGTGAAATGTTGTAAATTGTTGTAAATGATGTCTTGTAAAACATTCATGGCGAAATGATATAAATGATGTGTTGTATATTTTGTCTAAATTTTATAGCAAATGATGTCTTCCTAATAGTGATTTCATTATGGATGGTGAATCCATACATTTTGCAGTAAGTGATGTCTTCACTTCACGGTCAATTCCATGCATTTCACGGTCATTTCCATTCACTTCACGATCAATTCCATGCATTTCACGCTCAATTCTGACAATGATGTCTTCACTTCACGGTCAATTCCCTTAACTTCCATGCTAATCCATGCATTTCACGGTCAATTCCCTTCACTTCACGGTCATTTTCATGCATTTCATTGTTAATTCCGACGATTCTGCTTGACTTCACGATCATTTCCATGCATTTCACGGACAATTCCCTTCACTTCACAGACAATTCCATGCATTTAACGGTCAATTCCCTTCACGTCACGATCATTTCCATGCATTTCATGGTCAATTCCTTTCACTTCACAGACAATTTTAAGCATTTCACGGTCAATTCCCTTCACTTCACAGTCATTTCCACGCATTTCACGATCAATTCCGATGATTTCGCTTCACTTCACGGTCATTTCCATGCATTTCACGGTCATTTTCGGCGATTCCGTTTCATTTCACGGTCATTTCCATGCATTTCATGATCAATTCCCTTCACTTCACGGTCATTTCCATGCATTTCACGATCAATTCCGACAATTCCGTTTCATATCACGGTCATTTCCATGCATTTCACGGTCAATTTCCTTCACTTCATGGTCATTTCCATGCATTTCACGGTCAATTCTCTTCACTTCATGGTCATTTCCATGCATTTCATGGTCAATTCCGGCTATCCTGTTTCATTTCATGGTCATTTCCATGCATTTCATGGTCAATTCCCTTCACTTCACGGTCATTTCCATGCATTTAACGATCAATTCCGGTGATTCTATTTCATATCATGGTCATTTCCATGCATTTCACGGTCAATTTCCTTCACTTCATGGTCATTTCCATGCATTTCACGGTTAATTCCCTTCACTTCACAGTCATTTCCATGCACTTCACGGTTAATTTCGGCTATCCCGTTTCATTTCACGTTCATTTCCATGCATTTCACGTTCAATTCCAGCTATCCTGTTTCATTTCACGGTCATTTCTATGCATTTCATGTTCAATTCCCTTCACTTCACAGTCATTTCCATGCATTTCACGATCAATTCCGGCGATTCCGTTTCATTTCACTGTCATTTTCATGCATTTCATGGTCAATTCCCTTCACTTCATGGTCATTTCCATGCATTTCACGGTCAATTCCTTTCACTTCACAGTCATTTCCATGCATTTCACAATCAATTCCCTTCACTTCACGGTCATTTCCATGCATTTTACGATCAATTCTGACGATTCTGCTTCACTTCACAGTCATTTCCACGCATTTCACGGTCAATTCCTTTCACTTCACGGACAATTCCATGCATTTCACGGTCAATTCCCTTCACTTCACGGTCATTTCCATGCATTTCACGGTCAATTCCGACGATTCCGCTTCACTTCACGGTCATTTCCATGCATTTCACAGTCAATTCCCTTCACTTCACGATCATTTCCATGCATTTCACGGTCATTTCCGGCGATTTCGTTTCATTTCACGGTCATTTCCATGCATTTCACGGTCAATTCCCTTCACTTCACGGTCATTTTCATTCATTTCATGCTCAATTCCGATGATTCCGCTTCACTTCACCATCATTTCCATGCATTTCACGGACAATTCCCTTCACTTCACGGACAATTCCATGCATTTAACGGTCAATTCCGTTCACTTCATGATCATTTCCATGCATTTCATGGTCAATTCCTTTCACTTCACAGACAATTCCACGCATTTCATGGTCAATTCCATTCACTTCACAGTCATTTCCATGCATTTCACTGTCAATTCCGATGATTCCGCTTCACTTCACGGTCATTTCCAAGCATTTCACGGTCATTTTCGGTGATTCAGTTTCATTTCACGGTCATTTCCATGCATTTCACGGTCAATTCCCTTCACTTCACGGTCATTTCCATGCATTTCACGATCAATTTGGACAATTTCGTTTCATATCATAGTAATTTCCATGCATTTCACGGTCAATTTCCTTCACTTCACGGTCATTTCCATGCATTTCACGGTCAATTCTCTTCACTTCATGGTCATTTCCATGCATTTCATGGTCAATTCTGACAATCCTGTTTCATTTCACGGTCATTTTCATGCATTCATGGTCAATTCCCTTCACTTCATGGTCATTTCCATGCATTTCACGATCAATTCTGGTGATTCAATTTCATACCACGGTCATTTCCATGCATTTCATGGTCAATTTCCTTCACTTCACGGTCATTTCCATGCATTTCACGGTTAATTCCCTTCACTTCACGGTCATTTCCATGCATTTCACGGTTAATTCCGGCTATCCTGTTTCATTTCACGTTCATTTCCATGCATTTCACGTTCAATTCCAGCGATCCTGTTTCATTTCACGGTTATGTCTATGCATTTGACGTTCAATTCGCTTTACTTCACAGTCATTTCCATGCATTTCACGATCAATTTCGGCGATTCCGTTTCATTTCACGGTCATGTTCATGCATTTCATGGTCAATTCCCTTCACTTCACGGTCATTTCCATGCATTTCACGGACAATTCCCTTCAATTCACAGACAATTCCATGCATTTAACGGTCAATTCCCTTCACGTCACGATCATTTCCATGCATTTCATGGTCAATTCCTTTCACTTCACAGACAATTTTAAGCATTTCACGGTCAATTCCGTTCACTTTACAGTCATTTCCATGCATTTCACGATCAATTCCGACGATTTCGCTTCACTTCATGGTCATTTCCATGCATTTCACGGTCATTTTCGGCGATTCCGTTTCATTTCACGGTCATTTCCATGCATTTCACGATCAATTCCCTTCACTTCACGGTCATTTCCATGCATTTCACGATCAATTCCGACAATTCCGTTTCATATCACGGCCATTTCCATGCATTTCACGGTCAATTTCCTTCACTTCATGGTCATTTCCATGCATTTCACGGTCAATTCTTTTCACTTCATGGTCATTTCCATGCATTTCATGGTCAATTCCGGCTATCCTGTTTCATTTCACGGTCATTTCCATGCATTTCATGGTCAATTCCCTTCACTTCACGGTAATTTCCATGCATTTAACGATCAATTTCGGTGATTTTATTTCATATCATGGTCATTTCCATGCATTTCACGGTCAATTTCCTTCACTTCACGGTCATTTTCATGCATTTCACGGTTAATTCCCTTCACTTCATAGTCATTTCCATGCATTTCACGGTTAATTTCGGCTATCCCGTTTCATTTCACGTTCATTTCCATGCATTTCACGTTCAATTCCAGCTATCCTGTTTCATTTCACGGTCATTTCTATGCATTTCACGTTCAATTCCCTTCACTTCACAGTCATTTCCATGCATTTCACGATCAATTCCGGCGATTCCGTTTCATTTCACTGTCATTTTCATGCATTTCATGGTCAATTCCCTTCACTTCATGGTCATTTCCATGCATTTTACGGTCAATTCCTTTCACTTCACAGTCATTTCCATGCATTTCACAATCAATTCCCTTCACTTCACGGTCATTTTCATGCATTTTACGATCAATTCTGACGATTCTGCTTCACTTCACAGTCATTTCCACGCATTTAACGGTCAATTCCTTTCACTTCACGGACAATTCCATGCATTTCACGGTCAATTCCCTTCACTTCACGGTCATTTCCATGCATTTCACGGTCAATTCCGACGATTCCGCTTCACTTCACGGTCATTTCCATGCATTTCACGGTCAATTCCCTTCACTTCACGATCATTTCCATGCATTTCACAGTCATTTTCGGCGATTTCGTTTCATTTCAGGGTCATTTCCATGCATTTCACGGTCAATTCCCTTCACTTCACGGTCATTTTCATGCATTTCATGCTCAATTCCGATGATTCCGCTTCACTTCACCATCATTTCCATGCATTTCACGGACAATTCCCTTGACTTCACGGACAATTCCATGCATTTAACGGTCAATTCCCTTCACTTCATGATCATTTCCATGCATTTCATGGTCAATTCCTTTCACTTCACAGACAATTCCACGCATTTCATGGTCAATTACCTTCACTTCACAGTCATTTCCATGCATTTCACTGTCAATTCCGACAATTCCGCTTCCCTTCACAGCCATTTCCAAGCATTTCACGGTCATTTTCGGCGATTCCGTTTCATTTCACGGTCATTTCCATGCATTTCACGGTCATTTTCGGCGATTCCGTTTCATTTCACGGTCATTTCCATGCATTTCACGATCAATTCCCTTCACTTCACGGTCATTTCCATGCATTTCACGATCAATTTGGACAATTCCGTTTCATATCATAGTCATTTCCATGCATTTCACGGTCAATTTCCTTCACTTCACGGTCATTTCCATGCATTTCACGGTCAATTCTCTTCACTTCATGGTCATTTCCATGCATTTCATGGTCAATTCTGACAATCCTGTTTCATTTCACGGTCATTTCCATGCATTTCATGGTCAATTCCCTTCACTTCACGGTCATTTCCATGCATTTCACGATCAATTCTAGTGATTCAATTTCATACCACGGTCATTTCCATGCATTTCATGGTCAATTTCCTTCACTTCACGGTCATTTCCATGCATTTCACGGTTAATTCACTTCACTTCACGGTCATTTCCATGCATTTCACGGTTAATTCCGGCTATCCCGTTTCATTTCACGTTCATTTCCATGCATTTCACGTTCAATTCCAGCTATCCTGTTTCATTTCACGGTTATGTCTATGCATTTCACGTTCAATTCCCTTCACTTCACAGTCATTTCCATGCATTTCACGATCAATTCCGGCGATTCCGTTTCATTTCACGGTCATTTTCATGCATTTCATGGTCAATTCCCTTCACTTCACGGTCATTTCCATGCATTTCACGGTCAATTCCTTTCACTTCACAGTCATTTCCATGCATTTCACAATCAATTCCCTTCACTTCACGGTCATTTTCATGCATTTCACGGTCATTTCCATGCATTTCACGGTCAATTCCGACGATTCTGCTTCACTTCACGGTCATTTCCATGCATTTCACGGTCATTTTCGGCGATTTTGTTTCATTTCACGGTCATTTCCATGCATTTCACGGTCATTTTCGGCGATTCCGTTTCATTTCACGGTCATTTCCATGCATTTCACGGTCAATTCCCTTCACTTCACGGTCATTTCCATCCATTTCACGGTCATTTCCGACAATTCCATTTCATATCACGGTCATTTCCATGCATTTCACCGTCAATTTTCTTCACTTCACGGTCATTTCCATGCATTTCACAGTCAATTCTCTTCACTTCATGGTCATTTCCATGCATTTCATGGTCAATTCCGACTATCCTGTTTCATTTCACGGTCATTTCCATGCATTTCATGGTCAATTCCCTTCACTTCACGGTCATTTCCATGCATTTCACGATCAATTCCGGTGATTCTATTTCATGTCACGGTCATTTCCATGCATTTCACGGTCAATTTCCTTCACTTCACGGTCATTTCCATGCATTTCACGGTTAATTCCCTTCAATTCACGGTCATTTCCATGCATTTCACGGTTAATTCCGGCTATCCCGTTTCATTTCACGTTCATTTCCATGCATTTCATGTTCAATTCCAGCTATCCTGTTTCATTTCACGGTTATTTCTATGCATTTCACGTTCAATTCCCTTCACTTCACAGTCATTTCCATGCATTTCACGATCAATTCCGGCGATTCCATTTCATTTCACGGTCATTTTCATGCATTTCATGGTCAATTCCCTTCACTTCATAGTCATTTCCATGCATTTCACGGTCAATTCCTTTCACTTCACTGTCATTTCCATGCATTTCACAATCAATTCCCTTCACTGCACGGTCATTTCCATGCATTTCACGATCAATTCTGACGATTCTGCTTCACTTCACAGTCATTTCCATGCATTTCACGGTCAATTCCTTTCACTTCACGGACAATTCCACGCATTTCATGGTCAATTCCCTTCACTTCACGGTCATTTCCATGCATTTCACGGTCAATTCTGACGATTCCGCTTCACTTCACGGTCATTTCCATGCATTTCACGGTCAATTCGCTTCACTTCACGGTCATTTCCATGCATTTCACAGTCATTTCCGGCGATTTAGCCTCATTTCACGGTCATTTCCATGCATTTCACGGTCAATTCCCTTCACTTCACGGTCATTTTCATGCATTTCATTCTCAATTCCGACGATTCCGCTTCACTTCACCATCATTTCCATGCATTTCACGGACAATTCCCTTCACTTCCCGGACAATTCCATGCATTTAATGGTCAATTCCCTTCACTTCACGATCAATTCCATGCATTTCATGGTCAATTCCTTTCACTTCACAGACAATTCCACGCATTTCATGGTCAATTCCCTTCACTTCACAGTCATTTCCATGCATTTCACGGTCAATTCCGATGATTCCGCTTCACTTCACGGTCATTTCCAAGCATTTCACGGTCATTTTCGGTGATTCCGTTTCATTTCACGGTCATTTCCATGCATTTCACGGTCATTTTTGGCGATTCCGTTTCATTTCACGGTCATTTCCATGCATTTCATGGTCAATTCCCTTCACTTCACGGTCATTTCCATGCATTTCACGATCAATTTCGACAATTCCGTTTCATATCATGGTCATTTCCATGCATTTCACGGTCAATTTCCTTCACTTCACGGTCATTTCCATGCATTTCACGGTCAATTCTCTTCACATCATGGTCATTTCCAAGCATTTCATGGTCAATTCTGACTATCCTGTTTCATTTCACGGTCATTTCCATGCATTTCATGGTCAATTTCCTTCACTTCACGGTCATTTTCATGCATTTCACGATCAATTCCGGTGACTCTATTTCATATCACGGTCATTTTCATGCATTTCACGGTCAATTTCCTTCACTTCACGGTCATTTCCATGCATTTCACGGTTAATTCCCTTCACTTCACGGTCATTTCCATGCATTTCACGGTTAATTCCTGCTATCCCGCTTCATTTCGCGTTCATTTCCATGCATTTCACGTTCAATTCCAGCTATCCTGTTTCATTTCACGGTCATTTCTATGCATTTCACGTTCAATTCCCTTCACTTCACAGTCATTTCCATGCATTTCACGATCAATTCCGGCGATTCCGTTTCATTTCACTGTCATTTTCATGCATTTCATGGTCAATTCCCTTCACTTCATGGTCATTTTCATGCATTTCACGGTCAATTCCTTTCACTTCACAGTCATTTCCATGCATTTCACAATTAATTCCCTTCACTTTACGGTCATTTCCATGCATTTTACGATCAATTTTGACGATTTTGTATCACTTCACAATCATTTCCATGCATTTCACGGTTAATTCCTTTCACTTCACGGACATTTCCATGCATTTCACGGTCAATTCCCTTCACTTCACGGTCATTTCCATGCATTTCACTGTCAATTCCGACGATTCCGCTTCACTTCACGGTCATTTTCATGCATTTCAAGGTCAATTCCCTTCACTTCACGGTCATTTCCATGCATTTCACGGTCATTTCCGGCGATTTTGTTTCATTTCACGGTCATTTTTATGCATTTCACGGTCAATTCCCTTCACTTCACGGTCATTTTCATGCATTTCATGCTCAATTCCGACGATTCTGCTTCACTTCACCATCATTTCCACGCATTTCACGGACAATTCCCTTCACTTCACGGACAATTCCATGCATTTAACGGTCAATTCCCTTCACTTCACGATCATTTCCATGCATTTCATGGTCAATTCCTTTCACTTCACAGACAATTCCACGCATTTCATGGTCAATTCCCTTCACTTCATAGTCATTTCCATGCATTTCACGGTCAATTCCGACGATTCCGCTTCACTTCACGGTCATTTCCATGCATTTCACGGTCATTTTCGGCGATTCTGTTTCATTTCACGGTCATTTCCATGCATTTCACAGTCATTTTCGGCGATTCTGTTTCATTTCACGGTCATTTCCAAGCATTTCACGGTCAATTCCCTTCACTTCACGGTCATTTCCATGCATTTCACGATCAATTCCGACAATTCCGTTTCATATCACGGTCATTTCCATGCATTTCACCGTCAATTTCTTTCACTTCACGGTCATTTCCATGCATTTCACAGTCAATTCTCTTCATTTCATGGTCATTTCCATGCATTTCATGGTCAATTCCGACTATCCTGTTTCATTTCACGGTCATTTCCATGCATTTCATGGTCAATTCCCTTCACTTCACGGTCATTTCCATGCATTTCACGATCAATTCCGGTGATTCTATTTCATGTCACGGTCATTTCCATGCATTTCACGGTCAATTTCCTTCACTTCACGGTCATTTCCATGCATTTCACGGTTAATTCCCTTCACTTCACGGTCATTTCCATGCATTTCACGGTTAATTCCGGCTATCCCGTTTCATTTCACGTTCATTTCCATGCATTTCATGTTCAATTCCAGCTATCCTGTTTCATTTCACGGTTATTTCTATGCATTTCACATTCAATTCCCTTCACTTCACAGTCATTTCCATGCATTTCACGATCAATTCCGGCGATTCCGTTTCATTTCACGGTCATTTTCATGCATTTCATGGTCAATTCCCTTCACTTCACGGTCATTTCCATGCATTTCACGGTCAATTCCTTTCACTTCACAGTCATTTCCATGCATTTCACAATCAATTCCCTTCACTTCACGGTCATTTCCATGCATTTCACGATCAATTCTGACGATTCTGCTTCACTTCACAGTCATTTCCATGCATTTCACGTTCAATTCCTTTCACTTCACGGACAATTCCATGCATTTCACTGTCAATTCCCTTCACTTCACGATCATTTCCATGCATTTCACGGTCAATTCCTTTCACTTCACGGACAATTCCATGCATTTCACGGTCAATTCCCTTCACTTCACGGTCATTTCCATGCATTTCACCGTCAATTCCGACGATTCCGCTTCACTTCACGGTCATTTCCATGCATTTCACGGTCATTTCTAGCGATTTCGTTTCATTTCACGGTCATTTCCATGCATTTCACGGTCAATTCCCTTCACTTCACGGTCATTTCCATACATTGCATGATCAATTCCGACGATTCCGTTTCATATCACGGTCATTTCCATGCATTTCATGGTCAATTTCCTTCACTTCACGGTCATTTACATGCATTTCACGGTCAATTCCCTTCACTTCACGTTCATTTCCTTGCATTTCATGGTCAATTCTGGCTATCTCGTTTCATTTTACGGTCAATTCCGGCTATCTCGTTTCATTTCGCTGTCATTTCCATGCATTTCACGGTCATTTCCCTTCACTTCATGGTAATTTCCATGCATTTCACAATCAATTCCGACGATTCCACTTCATTTCACAGTCTTTTGCATGCATTCCACGATTAATTCCCTTCACTTCACGATCAATTCCGGCAATTCCGTTTCATTTCACGGTTATTTCCATGCATTTCACGGTCAATTCCCTTCACCAGAATCATATAGGGTTGAAAGTCGGGCTGGTTAGGTCAGGTTGGTGCTCATTCGTAGCCCATCCTAAGGTTCCTATACCTCAACCCTAACCCAATCCAACCCAACTTTGGGTTGGGAATTTTAAACCCAAGCCCAACCCAAGTGGGCTCGGTTGGGTTGGCTAGGTTGGTCGGGTAGATATATACTAATATTTTCATTATTACATTAGTCTATTGTATTTTCAATACACATCTTAATTTTTGTACCTATAATATTATTAATTACATATGTAATTATTTATCATAATAAGTTCATTTTTTTCTAAACAAACAAGCTAAAATATAGGACAACTACTCCATTACAAGTCATATTTTGTATAAAGCAATTTATTTGGGAGAGGGAAATTCGGCATATCTTGTTAGCTTGAGTCATCGAAAATGATGTGGACCAATAAAAGCAGTCGGCATTGGAATTTCCTTTGCCTTCAATACAAATGATTTGCACTCAATTATAATTAATTTATAAGGAACTTAAATATTAATCGGGTTCGTGTTGGGTCAAGCAACCCGAGACCTCAACCTGAGCCCAACCCAAGTTTTATAGTGTCGGTGTTTGTATGGCCCAACCCCAAGACCAAACCCGATACATCCTGCCTAAGCCCAACCCATGTCGGCCTGGTCCACTGACTTGGTCGGGTTGAGTCTACGCCCAACTTTCAAATTTCTAAAATCATATATGGTATGTCAAGTAACTAATTTTGGTTTAGAAGATATTCTTGTTATATGAATAAAGAAAGAAATGAAAAAAAGAGAGAAATTTTTTTTATATGCTTATATATACATATTTATATAAATATGTGTTAGAGAAAAATGTTGGTATAATAAAATTCTCCATGTGAAAAAAAAAGTGCATAGGGATACGATTGTAGCTACGGTTATAATTTGTAGCCATAAATAACCGTAGCTCTAACTAGCTCTAATGCCCCATCGGCGATGGATCCCAAGAGGTGGATAGCGAGTTGGGGTCGACCAGGTCAACCCGGTAGACCGGGTCAGTGGGCCAGTGACTCAACCCGGTCGACCGGTTTAACTTGTACTTCTACATCCTCTCTTTTGTAATTTTTTGTTTTTTGTTTTTTTTTTTGTTTCCTTTTTTTAATGACGAAGCATTTTACGTCTTAGACCTTGGTTTCATTTCTTTCTTCTTTTTCTTTTTTTTCCTTTTTTTTTTTTTTTGGTGTGTTAAGGTAAGCAGGGATTGAAGCTGCTACCATTGCAAATAACTTCCTGTTTGTGTACACAAACAGTACTATACTAGTGCTTATGTACTTATAATTTACAACAACATTATCCCAGCTTCCATGCAACCTTAGCATATTGAATAGCCAAACCTCGATTGATTTGTTCATACATGAGTCAGATAGAGTTAGCAAGACTTTATTTGAGCTCTCATTACCTTTTTTTTCAATGGATTATTGACCAACTCCTATGCAATCTCATCATTTTTGCATGAATCATAACATAGGAGTAAGTGCATTCCATGCAATCCCCTATTACAAAGCTCAGCACAAGAGTTCTTCATCACACAATGCACAACTTGACAGTTTCTACAGTATGCTTGTGTTTTCAGTTTCTACACTTGGGTCAACCTTTTCAGTGATCCAATAGATTAATCTTCCAATACGATGAGAGGCCAGAACACTGGAAAGTAAATTCATCCATCCAGATACTTTGTTTCTTTGATTGGCATTATGATATTGTAATATGATTAGCACGGAAGTGAAAGGAATTAACCTGTTTGCCAGTTTGTGCAAATTGTAGTTGGCAATGGAAAGCATATATAGCCAATATCAGGGCAATGGGTCTTTTACTATATAGTTTTATTAATTAAAAGAGTACTGATTACAATTACAAATTTACAGTAATTTTATAAATTAATTGTAGTATTGAGCATATATAGGTATCTATATAATGTATAATGGATATAGTGGGTGGGACACAACAGACTGATGGTCTGTACTTATCTGGAATGCCATATGTTTATAAATATCATACTTGATTGTATCACTCATTAGGCTAAATAAATTTCAGAGAAAGATGCTCCAGAGACTGATCAAATACTATCTTAGTCTGATTGCTGACCTGTAAATGGACGATGATGGACACAGCGGTGAGCAATGAAAGTCCTGCCATCATCAAATGGTAGGATTTATCCAATTTACATTATTATTATCCATTGCATGATTTTCAAGCGATGGCCCACTAGATGAGTGGTTTGCATATGGCTCAAATAATGCAGTACTCAACGGAAAGCAAAATTTATCTAGAAGTACTATCAGCCCACACCATTAATAACATGAAGAAAATGAGATTTCAAACACGACTTTTCGATTTCCGTTATTAACGCTTTAGAGGAGTAAGTCGTACTGCAATGCATAATGGGAAACTAAACTTAGGCAATACATATCATGAACTCCCCGTAGGGAGAAGATGACACCATTCTAGGGATGGGGCCACAAAAAGGGACGATGTGGGGGCCTACTGGTCCTCAGAGTCAGGCAAAAGAGGGGGCTCTCCCTCTTTCTGTACACAGCACAGGACCGCTCTTATTGCATGGTAGAGCTTCTTGCCCAGCTTCTCTTGTCTTTCCAACCTTGCATCAAGCGTTTAGTAGAGCTCTTGTATTTCATATAAGGCAAGGGGTGTCTCATCTGCCCTTTCCTTTTCGGCTTCCTTTTCCTCTTCACTTTCTTCTTCTTCATCGCTCTCCTCTTCTTCTTCCTCTTCGATCTCATCCCCAAAATTTTCAAGCCTAGCCATCTTCTGTTTCAGACCCATATTCATATTTATGGTTGAGCATAGTATCATCAATGACTTTCATGGGCTCAGGGTCCCCATTGGATCCCTTAATCCTTTACTTGCGAGCGAGCCTACAGATTAAGCGACCAAATGGAAGCGCTGCATTTCCCTGAGTTGATGTTGTTGCCTTTACAATCTGGGTAAGCACGATGGTGGGGAGACATACTTGTGCTCCCTGGCCCACTTGGTAGAGGAGCTCGATCATGATACGGTTGCAGTCTGTCCGGTTGCTAGTCCTTAGATATAGGTTGTACGTACAAATGCGGTGGAGTAGTCGATAGGGGAAGATCAGGTCAGAAGCAGACACGCTACTGCCACGCCTCCACTCGACCAGCTTCCCACACAGGTGCATAATTCGCTGATCCCTATCCTATTTATTCTTCATATTTTTCACATTAATATGCACTTTCCCTAGAGGGGCGCCGAGGATCTTGGAGATGACTTCTATGTTAACGCAGACCGACTGCCTACCAAAAGGGATGTCCAACCCTAACGAGTTCGTACTTACCTTATGAATTACAGAGTAGAATGACCTTACCAAGCCCACATCGGAGCAGTAAGTACCATCAAACATGTGTGCCCAATCGTTGTGCAAGAGGCGGTCGAGTAACTCGAACTCGCCAAAAGACTTGTCTTTGACAAGGACCTCAAACATGACTTTTCGATTTCAAAATTTCCTTAGGTTCACCTCGAGGTGTACGGGAGGAGTCATCTTTTCATTTTCATCTTGATTCCTCTTCGAGCGCCTCTCACGGCTTGGCCTCGCAACGCTAAGAGCCATTGCTAGCTGCAGCTCACTCTCCCTTCGTGCGCGCTTAGCACGGCTCGGCCTTGCCTCCTCGGGACCCGCCCTCCTCTTTCCCATGAGGGAAAGGATCAACGAAAAGGAGAAGAACGACGCGATAGATCCAAGAAGGGCCATTTTCTTACAACCTTGAGGGTGAATGGTGTAGGGGTTGAAGCTTGGATAGAGGTATGCTTGTAGAAGATTTGAGAATTTCGGGACTTGAGGATTTTGAAGTTGGTAGGATTCGGGGATTTGAGGATTTCAAAATTTGTAGGATTTGGGGATTTGAGGAGTGGGAATGATGTAAGGGAGAAGGAGATGAAAGGTGAAATGGAGGAAGGCTTGGGGATTCAGCGATTTGAGAGAGTTGAGGGAGGCAAAGAGGGTGAGAGGAGTGAGGGAAAGGAGAGAATTGAGTGAGGGAGTGAGGTTTTACAACACCCCACTCACGTACCGACTTAAAAGGGGGAGGACCGATTGGCGATTCACCGCGGATGCGGTGATTGCACCACGGCTCGCTGTCCGCATCGGCGATGAATCATGGATTCCGCGATTCCACCTTAACTCGTTGTCCCCATCAGCGATGGATCTCGGACTGGGTGGTGGATCGCCGCTCGACATCCAGGGAGTGGCTGTGGATTGCCATCTGGGCGATTGTGGGTGGACCTCTTGCCCTCTTTGGGCAGTGGGCCCCACTTTGGTGACCATGGGGATCGCCGAGTGATGATGGTGATGATGATGCTCATGATGATGATGATGACGATGATAATGATGATGATCATGATGATGAGGGTAACGGTAATGATGATGATGATGGTCCATTTTAAATTTGAAGTTGTTGAGATGTTCGTTTGAGGAACATTTTCATAAAAATTGAGTAATCTGGTAGATATACCCTGGGTTGTTAGAAACTTAGATTAGGCGCATCCCTTTTAACTAAATCTGAAACTTGGATATACCCTGACCTGACCTAATCTCTTCTAAGCCTAGTTCTCATTCTAAGAGTCGACGTCTCTATATACTAAAGGCTTAGTCTTAGGATCCTGATATTGATATGTTCTAGCACCATGGCAAGTTAGCTAACATACTAAAGTGGGTCCTTGGTCCATGGCCCTATCTGATCCTAAACCATGCTTTGATACCAATTGTAACATCCCTAAATTTCGGGAGCCGTGTAGTGCTCGGATCGCGAGATTTCAGACATTAATCTCGCCCCCTTTTGGGGCAGGAAGCATATTCGACTACTTGTAATATAACAATCAAGCACTCAAGTAATCACACTTAAACTTGTAACAATCAATTCTATTTACCCCGTGGGTTGGGAAAAACTAAAGTACCCTCGTCTTATCATAGCCTTGATTAGTTTACGGGCTCGGAGTGGCGTAAACCCTCCTTGCCTGTGACTCTGAATCCGGTATCGGGTTCGCGACCCGTGCGACAATTCTCCCGTCGACAAGCGTGCCATATAGTCCAACTACTGTTAGTCTTCCAAGTTCAACCTGGGTCAATCGGATAAGCCAAATACGGCCGAGTTGGACCGAGTCGTTTCTAATTTAAGCTGTTAGTCGACATCCTTGTGGTAGGGAGAAATCGCACGTCTTTACGACTTAGGAATCGCCACGCTAAGTTTGCATGCTATTACTTTCAAGTTCACACAGGTCTTTTGTAAAATACATTAGCATCAGTGGAGCTATACGTTCACATATTCCTAATAATTAACACCCGTGTATCATCTAACATCCTAACTTCACTTAGGCATTTCATCGAACACATGGACATCAGCCGAGTTACACATGGATAAAATCCTAACAGTTTAACATATGATTAACATATGATATGATAGCTTTAAGCGCATGATATGTTAGGTTTACTTAAGCAGTTCATCAAACTTATAATTAATAGCGGAAACTAGAACATGGAGAATCAGACATTTCATCGAACACATTGACTACAATACATTTCATAAAACATATCATTTACAAATCATTTCAAATAAACAGCACAGCAAGTTCTTAAGCAGAGATCGCAACCCGTGATCATTATATGGGCCCTCAGGGGTCAATAAAACGGTAACCTAGGGTTAATAGTTCGCACCTTTGCGGCGATTCTTCCTCTCTCGGCAGTTTCGAAGTTGGAGTTCGACGCAGGGCGTAAGGATCTGTACAATAGACGTAGTCTATTAGCAATTGTGGAAAAAAAGGGCTTCAATAGTATAGGGTTTTGGGTCGAGGGTCAGATCTCACCTGTTTGTGGTCCTAAGGTACTTGAAAGGAGTCCCGGTCGCGACACGAAGTCTTGGGCAGGAAAAGGAGATGAATCCCACTTCTCCCTACTTCCTCTTCTCTTCTCCTTACTTCCCCTTTTGAAATGCCCTAGGAAAAAAATAGAAAATTCATGCAAGGTAGAGAGGTGTGAGAAAATGGGGTACATATAACTCCAGTTCTGATGTAAATGGCCCTAGTGGCACTTGTACTCCCATACTAACCCTATATGGGTCATTTTTGGTCAGTAAGGTTACAAGGGGAGGCCCACAAGGCAATCTGCGCCTAGGGCTAACGATTCTAGTAATGGATAAGCCAAAGTACGTTGCGGGCCAGTGATCAAGCCCTAAAATGGGCCTTGAGAACCCTATTTTGATTCAACGAAGTTCCTTTGGCCGTTGGACTCCAAAATTGACCATGAAATGCATGGAAATGACCGTGACGTGAAGGGAATTGATCGTGAAATGCATGGAAATGACTGTGAAATGAAACAGGATAGCCAGAATTGACCGTGAAATGCATGGAAATGACCATGACGAAATGCATGGAAATGATCGTGAAAGGAAACAGGATAGCCAGAATTGAAAGTGAAATGCATGGAAATGACTGTGAAGTTAAGGGAATTGATTGTGAAATGCATGGAAATGACCGTGAAGTGAAGGGAAATGACCGTGAAGTGAAGGGAATTGACCGTGAAATGCATGTAAATGACCGTGAAATGAAACGGGATAGTTGGAATTGACCGTGAAATGCATGGAAATGACCATGAAGTGAAGGGAATTGGCCGTGAAATGCATGGAAATGACCGTGAAATGAAATGGGATACTGGAATTGATCGTGAAATGCATGGAAATGACGGTGAAGTGAAGGGAATTGACCGTGAAATGCATGGAAATGACCGTGAAGGGAATTAACCGTGAAATGCATGGAAATGACCGTGAAATGAAACGGGATAGCCGGAATTGACCGTGAAATGCTTGGAAATGACCGTGAAGTGAAGGGAATTGATTGTGAAATGCATGGAAATGACTGTGAAATGAAATGCGATAGCCAAAAATGACCGTGAAATGCATGGAAATGACCGTGAAGTGAAGGGAATTGATAGTGAAATGCATGGAAATGATGTGAAATGAAACGGGATAGCCGGAATTGACCGTGAAATGCATGGAAATGACCGTGGAGTGAAGGAAAATGACCGTGAAATGCATGGAAATGACTATGAAGTGAAGGGAATTGACCGTGAAATGCATGGAAATGACCGTGAAATGAAACGGGATAGCCGGAATTGACAGTAAAATGCATGGAAATGACCGTGAAGTGAAGGGAGTTAACCGTGAAATGCATGGAAATGACCGTGAAGTGAAGGGAATTGACCGTGAAATGCATGGAAATGACCGTGAAATGAAACGAGATAGCCGGAATTAACAGTGAAATGCATGGAAATGATCGTGAAGTGAAGGGAATTGACCATGAAATGCATGGAAATGACCGTGATATGAAACGAAATCACCGGAATTTACCGTGAAAGATAACCCAATATAGTTTTAATCAGCCCTTTTACAATCAACCCATCCCTCGAATCGGTCCCTCCCGAGGCTATCGTGATTAGAGAAAGAAGTTGGACTGAAATGCAAAAACTTGGAATTTTTTTGCACTCCAAGATTACTATAAACCTCATACAATCTACTTCGACCGGGCTTGGGCAGCGATTCGGTTTATACTTTCAGATCTGCTCGGTTTATGCTTACCACTTATAAGTTAACACTAGTTTATTGTGCTGTTCGCATAAAAATATCATTTGTACCTATATGAAACTAAAGACCATGTCATTCAAAGTGTGTTTAAACTAAAAATGCTTGCTTTCGCCTCTGTATAAAATTTGCATCTTGATTTGGTCACATGGGCACCATGAAAACATCTTAAAGAGTAAAGAGAGAAGTGAATAAAGTTC